>CM032814.1:14578415-14605689 GCA_019155185.1 Beaufortia kweichowensis
CTTTGAATTTTAATTAATTTTGAATCCTTAATTTAGACTTTAATCCTGACCTTGACCCGAATTTTAATTTGAATTTTGAATTTTGAATTTGAATTTGAATCGACTTGACCTGAATTTAATTTGACCTTTGACCTGAATTTAATTGAATTTTAACTTTGACTTTGAATTTGAATTTTAATTTTGAATTTGAATCCTTGACCTTTAATTTAATGACCTTTGAATTTGAATTTTGAATTTTGAACTTTTAACTTCTAATTTTAATTTTGAATTTTGAATTTTAACTTTTAACTTTAACTTTGAATTTTGAATTTTAACCTAAATTTGAATTTTGAACTTCTAATTTTGAATTTTGAATTTGAACTTTAACTTTAACTTTAATTTTAAATTTAATTTCCTAAATCTGAATTCGACTTAAATTTTAACTTTACTTCCTAATTTTGAATTTTAATTTTAATCTTCAATTTTAACCTTAAATTTAATTTTAATTTTGACTCTTGGAATTTCTAACTTTAACTTTAATTTTAAATTTAATTTTAATTTTAATTCCTAATTTCAACTTAATTTTAACTTTAATTTGAATTTCCTAATTTTAATTTTAATTTTAACTTTAACTTTAATTTTAACTTTTAACTTAACCCCTAATTTTAACTTTAATTTTAACTTTAATTTTTAATTTAACTCTAACTTTAATTTTAATTTTAATTTAACTTGAATTTTAATTTTAATTTTTCTAACTTAATTTGAATTTTAATTTTAATTTTAATTTGAATTTAACTCCTAATTTTAAATTTAATAACTTTAATTCTAATTTTAACTTTAACTTTAATTTTGAATTTTAAATTTAAATTTAACTTTAACCTTTGAATTTTAATTTGAATTTTGAATTTTGAATTTTGAATTTTAATTTTAATTCCTAAATTTGAATTTTAATTTTGAATTTTGAATCCTGACTTTAACTCTAATTTTGAATTTTAATTTTAATTTTGAATTTTAATTTTAATTTTAATTTTAAATTTTAATTTCTAATTCTAATTTTGAATTTTAATTTTAATTTTGAATTTTAATTTTAATTTTAATTTTAGACCTTTAACTTTAATTTTAACTTTAATTTTAATTTTAATTTTGAATTTTAATTTTAATTTTAATTCTTTAACTTTGAATTTTGAATCCTGAATTTTAACTCATTTAATCCTGAATCTACTGAATTTTAAATTTTAAATTTCTAATTTGAATTTTGAATTTTAATTTTAACTCCTAATTTTAATTTTAGACTTTTAATTTTAACTTTAACTTCCTAATTTCTAATTTAATTCCCTGAATTTTGAATTTTAATTTTAACTTGAATTTTAACTTTTAATTTTAATTTTGAATTTTAATCTCGTAATCTCCTTAACTTTAATTTCTAATTTTAACTTTAACTCCTGAATTTAAGGATTTAAATTTGACTCCTAACTTTTAACTTCTAACCCTAACTTCTAACTTCTGAATCAATTTAATGACCTAACTTCTTAAATCTCGAACTTCCTAACCCTAACTTCTAACACCCTAACTTTAATTTCTAACTTTGAATTTCTAACTCCCTAACTCCTAATTCCTAACCCTAACTTTAACTCTAACTTAACTTTAAATTTAACTCCTAACTTAACTCCTAACCTAACCCTAACTCCTAATTCCCTAAATTTCCTAACTTTGAATTTCTAACTTCCTAACTCCTAACTTCTGAATTTGAATTCCTAATTCCTAACTTTCTAAATTCTAACTTTAACTCCTAACTTTAACTCCTAATCTAATCCTAAACCCTAACCCTAACTCTTAATCCTTAACGACCTAACCCTAACTTTAATTTTTAATTTCTTAACTTTAACTTTACCTCCTAACTCTAACTGAACTTTAAACTTAACTCCTAATCCCTAACTGACCCTGAACTCCTAATTTTAACTTTAATCCTAACTTCTAATTCCCTAGACCTTTAATCTGACCTTTGACCTTAACTTCCTAACTTTAACTCCTGAATCCTAACTCCTAATCCTAACTCTAAATTTTAACTCTTAACTCCTAACCCCTAACTTCTTAATCTAACCTGACCTAACCCTAACTTTAACCTTAACTCCTAACTCCTAACCTCCTAACTTTTAACTTCTAACTCCCTAACTTCCAACTTCTAATCTCTAACTCCTAATAACTTTAACCTTTAACTTTGAAACTCTAATCCCTAACTTTAACTTCCCTAACTCTAACTCCTAACTCCTAACTCCTAACTCCTAACTCTACTCCTAACTTGTAACTTTAAACTCCTAATCCTAACCTAAAATCCTAACTCCTAACCCTAACCCTAACTTAACCCCACCCTCTTAACTCCTAACTTCCTAACTTTAACCTTAACTCCTAACCCTAACTTTAACCTACCCTAACTTCCTAACTTTAACCCCTAACTTCTAACTCCCTAACTTCTAACCCCTTTAACTTAACTTTAACTTTAAACTTTAACTCCTAATCTTTAACTCCTAAATTTTAAATCCTAACTTTAACTCCTAACTTTAACTTAACTTTTAACTTCCTAACTCCTAATCCCAATCCTAACTCTCTAACCCCTAAACCTAACTTTAACTTCCTAACTTCCTAACTTTAACTTTAACTTTAACTCCTAACTTTTGAATCTTTAATTTTAACCTAACTCTCCTTAACTTTAACTTTTAATCTTAACTTTCTTTAACTCCTAACTTTAACTCCTAACTTTAACTTTAATCCCTAACTCCTAACTCCTAAAACCTACTTAACTTCTTTAACTCTAACTCCTAACTCCTAACTTTAACTTTAATCTCTCAATCCCTAACTCCTAATCCTAACTTTAACTTAACCTTTAACTTCTAACTCCTAACTTCCTAACTCTTAACTCTAACTCCAACTTTAACTTTAACTCCTAACTTTAATTTCTAACTTCTAATTCTAACTTAATCCTAACTTTAACTCCTAACCCTAACTTCTAACTTTAACCTAACTTTTAACCTTCTAACTTTAACTCCTAACTCCTAACTTTAACTCCTAACTCCTAACCTAACTCCTAACTTAACTTCTTAAACTTTAACTTAACTCCTAACTTCTTAACTCCTAACTCCCAATTAACTTCCAATTCCCAACCCTAACTCCCTAAAATCCCTAACCTTTCAACTTTAACTCCTAACTCTAAATCCTAACTCACCTAACTCCTAATTTCTAACTCCTAACTTTCTAACTCCTAACCTTAACCTAACTTTAACTCTTAACCCTAACCTTTAACTCTAACTCTAACTCCCCTAACTCTAACCCTAACTTTAACTCCTAACTCCTAACTTTAACTCCTAACTTCCTAACTCCTAAACCTTAACTCCTAACTCCTAACTTCTAACCCCTAACTAACCCTAACCCTTCTAACTAACCTTTAACTCCTAACTTCTAACTCTAACTCCTAACCCTAACTCCTAACTCCTAACTCCTAACTTTAACTCCCTTAACTCCTAACTCTAACTCCTAACTTTTAACCTCCTAACTCTAAACTCCTAACTCCTAACTCCTAACCCCTAACTCCTAACCTTTAACTCTAACTAACTCCTAACTCTAACTCTAACTCCCTAACCCTAACTCCTAACTCCTAACTCCTAACTCCTAACTCCTAACCCTTAACTCTAACTCCTAACTCCTAAATTCCCAACTCCTAATCCCAACCCTAACTCCTAACCTGAATCCTAACCCTAACTCCTAACTCCTAACTCCTAACTCCCTAACTCCTAACTCCTAACTCCTAACTCTAACTCCTAACCTCAATCCCAACTCCTAACTCCTAACTCCTAACTCCTAACTCCTAACTCAACTCCTAACTCCTAACTCCTAATCCCTAACTCCTAACTCCTAACTCCTAACTTAACTCCTAACTCCTAACCCTAACTCCTAACTCCCAAAACTAACTCCTAACCTCAAACTCCTAACCCTAACCCTAACCTCCCAACCCTAACTCTAACTCCTAACTCCTAACCCTAACCCTAACCCTAACTCCTAACTTAACCCTAACTCCTAACTCCTAACTTCCAACTCCTAACTCCTAACTCCTAACTCCTAACCTTAACTCCTAACTCCCAACCCTAACTCCTAACTCCTAACTCCTAATCTTCCAACCTTTAACTCCTAAACCCTAACTTAACTCCTAACCTTTCTTAACTCTAACCTTTAATCCTAACTCTTAACTTTAACTCCTAACTCCCTAACCCTCCTAACCCCTTAACTCTAACTCCTAACTCTAACTCCTAACTCCCTAACTCCTAACTTTAACTCTAAATCCCTAACTCTAACCCTAACTCCTAACCCCAACTAACTCCTAACTCCTAACTCCTAACTCCTAACTCCTAACTCCTAACTCCTAACCCTAACTCTAACTCCTAACTCCCAACTCCTAACTCTAACTCCTAACCTCCCTAACCCTAACTCCTTAACTCCTAACTCCTAACCCTAACTCCTAACTCCTAACTCCTAACTCCCAACTCCTAACTCCTAACTCCTCCTAACTCCTAACTCCTAACTCCTAACTCCTAACCCTAACCCTAACTCCTAACTCCTAACTCCCTAACTCCCTAACTCCTAACTAACTCCTAACTCCTAACTCCTAACCCTAACTCCTAACTCCTAACTCCTAATCCTAACTCCTAACCCTAACTCCTAACTCCTCCCAACCCTAACTCCTAACTTCCAACCCTAACTCTAACCCTCCTAACTCCTAACCCTAACTCCTAACTCCTAACCCCTCTAACTTCTAACTAACTCCCAACCTCCTAACTCCTAACTCCTCCAACTCCTAACCCTCCTAACTCCTAACTCTAACTCCCTAACTCCTAACTCCTAACTCCTAACCCTAACCCTAACCCCTAACTCCTAACTCCTAAACCTAACTCCTAACTCCTAACTCCTAACCCTATCCCAACCTAACTCCTAACTCCTAACCCTAACTCCTAACTAACCCCAACACCCTAACCTTAACTCCTAACTCCTAACCCTAACTCCTAACCCTAACCCCAACTCCTAACTCCTAACCCTAACCCTAAACCCTAACTCCTAACCCTTTAACCCTAACTCCTAACTCCTAACTCCTAACCCTAACCTTTAACCTTAACCCCTAACTCCTAACTCCTAACTCCTAACTCCTCCTAACTCCTAACTCCTAACTCCTAACCCTAACCCTAACCCTAACTCCTAACCCCAACCTCCCTAACTCCTAACTCCTAACCCTAACCCTAACCCTAACTCCTAACTCCTAACTTCTAACCCTAACCTAACTCCTAACCTTTAACTCCTAACTCTAACTCCTAACTCCTAACTTTCTAACCCTAACTCCTAACTCCTAACTCCTAACTCCCAACTCCTAACTCCTAACTCCTAACTCCTAACTTTAACTAACCCTAACTCCTAACTCCTAACTCCTAACCCTAACCTTAACCCTCCCTAACCCTAACCCTAACCTTAACCCTAACTCCTAACTCCTAACTTCCTAACTCCTAACTCCTAACTCCTAACCCTAACTTCCTAACTCCAACCTCCCTAACCTAACCTTAACTCCTAACCCTAACTTTAACTAACCCTAACCCTAACTCCTAACCTTTAATCCTTCCTAACTCCTAACCCTAACCCTAACCCTAACTCCTAACTCCTAACTCCTAACCCTAACCCTAACCCTAACTCCTAACTCCTAACTCCTCTTAACTCCTAACTCCTAACTCCTAATCTTAACCTCCAACCCCTAACTCCTAACCTTAACCTCCTAACTCCTAACTCCCAACCCTAACTCCTAACTCTAACCCTAACTCCTAACCTCAACCCTAACCCTAACTCCTAACCCTAACTCCTAACTCCCTAACCCCTAACCTTAACCCTAACTCCTAACCCCTAACTCCTAACTCCTAACCCTAACCCTAACTCCTAACTTTCCTAACTCCTAACTCCTAACCCTAACCCCACTTAACTTTAACTCCTAACTAACCCTAACTCCTAACCTTAACTCCTAACTCCTAACTAACCCTAACTCCTAACTCCTAACCCTAACCTAACTCCTAACTCCTAACTCCTAACTCCTAACTCCTCCTAACCTTAACTCCTAACCCTAACTCCTAACTCCTAACTCCTAACTCCTAACTCCTAACCTAATAACTCCTAACTCCTAACTCCTAACTCCTAACTCCTAAACCCTAACTCCTAACTCCTAACCTAACCTCTAACCCTAACTCCTAACTCCTAACTCCTAACTCCTCCTAACTCCTAACTCCTAACCTAACCCTAACTCCTAACTCCTAACTCCTAACCTTAACTCCTAACTCCTAACTCCTAACTCTAACTCCCTAACTCCTAACTCCTAACTCCTAACCTTAACCTAACTCCTAACTCCTAACCTTAACCCTAACTCCTAACCCTAACTCCTAACCTCCAAACCCTAACTCCTAACCTAACTCCTAACTCCTCCTAACTCCTAACTCCTAACCTAACTCCTAACTCCTAACTCTCCTAACTCCTAACTCCTAACTCCTAACTCTAACCCTAACTCCTAACTCTAACTCTAACTCCCCTAACTTCCTAACTCCTAACTCCTAACTCCTAACTCCTAACTCCTAACTCCTAACCCTAACTCCTAACCTAACTCCTAACCCTAACTCCTAACTCCTAACTCCTAACTCCTAACCTAACTCCTAATCCCTAACTCCTAACTCCTAACTCCTAACTCCTAACCCTAACCTAACCCTAACTCCTAACCCTCCTAACTCCTAACCCTAACTCCTAACTCCTAACTCCTAACTAACCTAACTAACCTAACTCCTAACCCTAACTCCTAACTCTAACTCCTAACCCTAACTCCTAACTCCTAACTCCTAACTCCTAACTCCTAACTCCTAACCTAACTCCTAACTCCTAACTCCTAACTCCTAACTCCTAACCTAACCCAACTACCCAACCTCTAACTTCCTAACTCCTAACTTCCTAAGTCCCCCTAACTCCTAACTTCCTAACTCCTAACTCCTAACCCTAACTCCTAACTCCTAACTAACCTAACTCCTAACTCCTCCTAACTCCTAACTCCTAACTCCTAACCTAACTCCTAACTCTAATCCCTAACTCCTAACTCCCTTAACCCTAACAATTCCTAACCCTAACCCTAACCCAACCCTAACTCCTAACCTAACTCCTAAATCCTAACTCCTAACTCCTAACCCTAACTCCTAACTCCTAACTCTGTCCTAACCCTAACTATCCTAACTCCTAACTCCTAACTTAACTCCTAACTAACTCCTAACTCTAACCCTAACTCCTAACTCCAAGCACTTCTAACTCCAACTAAATCCCAACTTCTAAGTCCTCCTAACTCAAAAACTCCTAAGTCAAACTCCTAACTCCAAATGTGACTAACTCCTAACTCCTAACCCAAAGACTGACTCCTAAAACTAAACTAACTAACTCCTAACTAAATCTAACTCACCCTAACACAACTCCTAACTAACTCCTAACTCCTAACCCTAACTCCTGTAACTCACCATAAGATGACTAACCTAAACCACCAAAACGGACTAAATCCTAACTCTAACTCCTAACCTAACCCTATGTCAAAACTCTACTAAATCCTAACTCCAAACCTCAGTAGATGCCTAACCTTAACTCACTAAAATAACACTAAATCAAACTCACTAAAATGACTAAGTCCTAACTAACCTCAAAAACTCCTAACTCCAAACTGGAATCTAACTCCTAGATCTAACTCCAAACTAACCTAACTCTAACTACTAACTCTAACACCAAAACTGGACTAACTCCTCCTAACTCTAACCCAAACTTAACCCTAACTCCTAAACTTATCTAACTCTAACTCCTAACTCCAAACTCACCAAAACTACTGACTAAGTCTAACTCCTAACTCCTAACTCCAACTTTAACTCCTAAAAGTCCTAACTCTAACTCCTAACTCACTAACCTCCTAACTCAGCTAACTCCTAACTAACCTAACCTAACTCAAAATCTAACTCTAACCCTGAATTTGACTAAGTCCAAATCACCAACCTATGACCAAGACTAACTCACAATGATGTATGGAGTCCAACCCCCTAAAATGACTAAGTCCAACACAAAGAACTGGGGGTGCAATACTATATCTTCGCACCTGGTGGTGCTAGAGCGACAAACCTTGGTGCAATTACTCAGGGCGTCCCACTAAGTATCCTCACCAAATTTCAGCTCTCTAGGTATAACTCAAATTGAACTCTAATACCTAGAGGTACCAAACCATGTGCATATGATCGGGGCCACCCCAATTAGTATATATACCGAATTTCAGCCTTCTAGGACCTTCAGGGACGAAGTGCACCCCCCCCCTTAGGGGGTGCACTTTCGCATTTATCCCTATATACCTAACCCTAACCCTAAAAATGACTAAGTCCAACACAAAGAATTGGGGATCCAATACTATATCTTCGCACCTGGTGGTGCTAGAGTGACAAAACTTGGTGCAATTACTCAGGGCGGCCCACTAAGTATCCTCACCAAATTTCAGCTCTCTAGGTATAACTCAAATGGAAGTCTAATACCTAGAGGTACCAAACCATGTGCATATGATCGGGGGCCCCCAATTAGTATATATACCGAATTTCGGCCTTCTAGGACCTTCAGGGACGAAGTGCACCCCCCCTTAGGGGATGCACTTTCGCATTTATCCCTATATACATAACCCTAACCCTAAGGGTATGGATCTTTTTTCCCCTAACCCCAATCTTAATTAACCTAACCTTCCCTGTAACCCCAACCCACCCCTAAACCTAACCCTCCCTAATGCCTAACCCTAACTCTTGATTTAGTTCTGGCCTTGGCTCCAGATTCAAAGCTGGAGATTTTGCAGTCTTTAGTAACCTGATGATGGAAATACAGAAATAGAAAAGGTAAAACAGCCATTATGAAGGTGTATTCCGAGTACTGTTAACTAAACATTAACCCCTATTGACTTTTAAACAGACACAAAACCAAACACCTTCACTTATTGTGTTCCACTGAAGAAAGGTCATTTACACATTTTGAACAAGATTAGGGGATTAAAGTGTAAAGTATACCATTAAACTTCCATCTACATACAAAGCTTATCTATGAACCAAGTTGAGCAAATGACAGAAGTATTGCGATTTATTTAAAATAAACAGTTTTTAGAAACTAACGTTACAAATAAAGGGTGTTCTACAGTATTTCCAAAGGACATTAAATATCATTTACCTGAAGATCAGAATAAATCACAATGAGCCTAGCTGGTTTACACATACTAGGAATTTATTTTAGTAGCAGAAGCAGTGACAGTGACAAGACACCAGTAAAAAACAATTTACAATATACAGACACTGTGCAAAACACCAAAGATGCAATAAACAATTTACAATATACAGACAATGTGCAAAATGAAACACTAAACAATTTACAATATACAGACACGGTGCAAAACACCAAAGATGCAATAAACAATTTACAATATACAGACAGTGCGCAAAATGGCAAAGATGCAAAAAACAATTTACAATATACAGACACTGTGCAAAACACCAAAGATGCAATAAACAGTTTACAATATACAGACACTGTGCAAAATGGAACAAACTAAACAATTTACAATATACAGACACTGTGCAAAACTCCAAAGATGCAATAAACAATTTACAACATACAGACACTGTGCAAAACTCCAAAGATGCAATAAACAATTTACAACATACAGATAAAGTGCAAAATGGCAAAGGCGGCAAAGTAAACCAATACAGTAATGTAAAACTAAAGTATACTTGCCTTAGATTCTGTGTGTACGCATGCGTGTGTATTGCAGTACTGGCAGTGCGCTGTAAATGACAAGTCACTCATGAACCACAATATAGAGCTGCTGCAGTCTCTAAAAACCGATCAAGAGGGATAAAACTGAAAAGCAAACAGATTTTAGCACTGCAGCAGTTGAGAATTAGAAACTGAAAAATAAATTAACTATACTTTGGTAAAGAGATCAGTCTTTAACACAACATTGTTTATGACCTTGACACACACTTTAAAGTATGATATCCATCATTGCTATATAAAAAGGCAGCAACCATTCTTGGTATAGATCTTAAATATAATACTACACAAACAACGTCTTCTATAGTGAACGCATCAATAAACAAGTGTTCAATCTACCTGCAGAGTAAAGATCAAAGCCCAATAAAACACCTGAACCAGCCCATCACAGTCTTACAGTTCACTTGACTAACAGACAGGTGTTTACTGTGGCTGGAGCTAAACTCTTCAGGAGCTGAACATCTCTACATATAAAATTTAACCCATGTCATAAAATCTACTGCAGACAATTTTTCAAAGCATCAAAACTTTACGCCCAAGTAAAAATTCATAAAATCAAACTTTATGCAAAACCATATTGGAGCAGAATATCATAATGGTAAACAAAAGGATTCCGAAACCTAACCAGTGTGAAAACATGCAGCCTACATACAGAATAATCTACTTATACACCATGAACCAATGTCTGCAATTTGTCTCTACACCAATTTCATTATTATCTTTGCCCAAACAAACAAAAAGTAAAAGTATACTTACCTCTGACTGATTCTGATGAGCTGACAAACATTTTTATTGGTGTACAATTATCCAAAAACCCACATATGAAACTAATTCTGGTCGGACAACCACACGGTTTCAAAACCAAGACAGACATACATCGTCACATTCAAAAAATTAGTTTGTATAAAAGGAAGACTCACTCAGATCAGGAATGACAGCTTTCTTTGTGCAGCAAGACCTGGAAGTAACACGACCATTTTGTTTGCATTACTTAATTCATTTCAATTCTTGAAAACATCATATTTTGTCAGTGGTAAATAACATGAGGAACAGACCAAATATAAACATTCACTGATAACCCAGAGATCTTTAACAGACGAGACCTTCAAATTCAGTGATCAGAAATCATTCCATTGACACGGATTAAATGCAACAAGCAGTTTAGAGTTTAGATCAAACCACAAACTAATACATCTGTTATTTGCAAGTGAACTGTAAGACTGATTGGCTGGGTTAGGGTTTAATCAGGGTTAGAGCAAAAGTCTGCAGTAAGGTTGATCTGCTAGAGTAAAACTAAACAGTCTTAGAGAAAATAAAAACATGTCGAACTCCACTTTGACAACCAACGGGCAGTTTAACAGAGATGACCTGCAATGAACAGCCATGTACAAAAAGAAATTAGACTGTCAAGTAGCAAGAGAGAAAACAAACACCATTGTGTGGCTGGTCAGTGGACACCAGCGGGTAGTCATACGGTTTGCTCAGCAGAAATAATAATCCTTGTAAACTAGGTACAGACATTCATTCACTGAAAGACATGCAGACTGTGATCAGTAAAGTTTAAATCTTGTTAACAGCCGATGAAGAGTTTTACAGTGTGATGGAGACTGATCTTCAGTAAACAGATGTACAGAAATCATGTTAGGGTTATTAGCAGAAGTGAAATGGATTTAGATAACTCATCATTCTGTTTTAATGTCATTGTTCAGTGGATTCACAAGCAGACATGCAGATATTAATACAAGATTGGTCATCACATCAGCAAGTACACAACAGCGGTTTACTCCGACTTGATGCTCCTAAACAGCATCAACAGCAATCACTTACATATCTGATGGGGAAAGGTTTTTTAAACTAAAACCAAAGGGTATAGCGTTACCTTTTATAAGGGAGAGTTCACACAAATCACAATTACTTTCACCAACTCATTAGTGTAAATAAAAATCTGTATTATCCAGTAACTGTCTGCACAGTATCAGCAGTGAATCAGGATCTAAAGCTGAAGCAGCTGCAGTCTCTAATAACCTACAGGAAGGCAGATAAAGCACCAACACACTACCATGCATTACAAAAGAACACGTTTATACTGAACAACGACAACTATTGAATTGACAAGACAAGCAGAAAGTTGTGAAACAATTACAACAAGTGCAGTAATCGACTTCAAGCTTAATAAGTGAGATTTTTAGTTTTGACAAACCAAAGCAGCAAAGATTTAAAGTTGTGTATTCTGTTCAATATTGTTTTTTTTCCATTATGTCTTACAGTCCTGGAGTGTAATGCAGTGTGCAGTAAGTGAGGTGATGACCGTAATCCTCATCATCTGTACGTTACATGCAGGGCTGAGCAGCTGACAAACACCACACATGAATCTGGATCAAAGCTGGAGCTCCTGCAGTCTCTAGTAACCTCATGAACATGCAGAAATAGGAAAGCAAACAAATGTTAAAACGATAATTACGAATGAGTATATTGAACATTGGCCTCAATTGACTTAAATTACACAAACACAAAAGCAAACAAAAATAGAAGTTCACAAGTTATAGAAAACAACATTTTGAACCACATAGGGCAGAGAGTTGGAGGACACTCACCAAGACCCCTTTCTTTGTGCAGCAAGAGCTGGAACATGACAATTGTGTGTGTATTACTTAACGCATTTTAATTCCTGAATGTCTAAATATTAAATTGTGTCAGTGGTAAATAACATCAGGAACAGACCAAATATAAACCTTCATTAATTATCTGGAGATCTTTAACAGATGAGACCTTTAAATTCCGTGATATAATTCTATCAACACCAATTTGAAATGTAACAAGCAGTTCAGATTACAAATACTGTGATTTTACCTCCTCCATGACATTTACCTTCCTGAAGAGTTTAGATCAAACCACAAACGAACACATCTTTTATTTTTAAGTGACCTGTAAGACTGTGATGGGCTGGTTCAGATGTGTTCAATCAGGGTTGAAGCAAAACTCTGCAGTAAGGTCGAAAGTATTTACAAAGAAATTAAACTGCCAAAAGTGGCAAGAGAAAAAATAAACCACAATTGTGTGTCGCTGATTAGTGGACACCAGCAGATAGACACGGATTGCTCTGCAGCAGTTATAATCCTTGCATACAGACCTGCAAGTAGAGCGAAACGAGGTGCAGAAATTCATTCAGTGAAGTTTACATCATTATCTTAACAGCTGATGAGCAGTTTAACTGTGTGACATCTTACAGCGATGAAGTCATATATGCTCCATAAACTCACCATTCTGTCCTGATGTCATCGTTCGGTTAATTCACAGGCAGACATGCAGATATTAACACAAGACTGGCATTCAAACAATGAAAAAGTACACGACAGCAGTATTCGAACAATCCGCTTTTCCTGAAGGACTGCAATCAGATACAAATCACAAATTAAGATGTTTGCTTTTTGCTCAATTTAAAAAGGGATACTTGGCCCAAAATTACATTCACCTTCATTAACTCACCCATGTCGTCACAAAACCTGTATCATCTAGAACTGCATTAGCAGGGACGCATGAATCAGGATTTAAACCTGGAGCTGCTGCAGTCTCTAATAAACCATGTGAAAACTGTTAGGGTCTTCCTTAAACGCGCCACCTTAAATGAATGACACGTTTAAAGACCACCAAACAAGGTTGGAAAATGTTAGAGAGAATCCTGAGAAGTTTAGATCCAACCACAAACCAACACATCTGCCTGTAATTTATGTGAACTGTAAGACTGTGATAGGCTGGTTCAGATGTGTATTATAGTTGGATTAAATCTTAACAGGAAGGTAGCCATCACAAGAGACAATGGACCAATAAACCCCCACCACACAAAAACACTTTGTACTACAAAATGAACAAGCAATGAGAAAAGGTGCAGTAATCTGCTTCAAGTCAAGTATAATGTAGTCAAAACAAAACTGCATAGTCAATTGTATATTTGTATTGTACTTTACATTGTGCCTTACAGTCCCAGTGTGACACAGTCTGCAGTAAATGAGCTAATGATGGTAATCCTCATCTGTGCAGTACTGCCAGTCATTAGCAGCTGAAAGATATTACATGACTCAGGATCCAAAGGTTGTCCAGTAACTTCATGAGGAACAAAAACAGAAATAAATATTAATCGTTTTTAACAACTGTAACATAAAACACAGGTGACATACAGCACTTACAATTATTGCTAAATTCATTCACCTGAAGATGTACATTCCAGTTGAGCAGAGATCAAACCACAATAAAACACCTGAACCAGCCGATCAACAAATCAAACAGTTCACTTGAGTTACAGACAGGTGTGTTAATGGGATTTGAACTCAACATCTCTACATATAAAAACCAAACCCAAAAACCTCAAATCTACTGTAGATTTAATTTCCAAAGCTTTACTTTTCTTATACATACAATTTCAAAAGATTGATAAAATCATGCTCGAGACGTGAAACCATATTGCAGCAGAAACGACCATAAACGAACTCCTTTAAAACATGAAAGTGTGAAAAGATAGTGTCCACATACAATAAAACACTAATAACAGGAACAGATAACAGCACTTCATCTTTTACACCAGTGTCACTTCACTTGTCAAAAACAAAATGAAAGTACACTTGCCTCTGTACGCAATGAGAATCTGATCAGCCCATCAGAATCAGTCAGATATGAAAAGGTTTCAGGTGAGAATCACAGTGAGCTGTAATGTATCCAAATGTACATTACAATAGATCAAAATGCACTGAATCCAAACCGCTGCTAATTAAAGCAGCTGAACTACTTCAGTTTACAGCCTGCAAATGCAAAACACACTGGAGATGCATATCATTTTAGCAGATGTTTAAGTCCTCATGCACATTTGATAAACGGTCATCTGAAAAGCTGTGTGCACATGGTTGGATGAAGAGGGACAGAAATAAAAAGCAAATGGATGTTAGCGTACCAGCTGTACAGAGTTAGAAACTGAAAATAAACTATACCTCGCTAAAGAGATGAGCCTTTAAACTGTCTAAAAACAATGTTTATAAAACATGCTCAAACAATGTTGGGTTAATGAATGACATCACTCATTGCTATAACAAAGGCAGCAAAGATTCTTTGTTTAGATCTTAAATAACATTACACAAACAATTCCTCCTATAATGAACATCAGTACATGAGTGCTCAATCTACCTGCAGAGTAAAGATCAAAGCCCAATACAACACCTGAACCAGCCCATCAGTCTTGCAGCTCACTTGACTTACAGACAGGCGTTTAGTGTGGTTGGAGCCAAACATTTCTACATAAAACTCTAACCCAAATCATAGTGTACTCGAGACATTTTCCCAAAGAATCAAAAATGCATAAAAAAATTCATAAACACACACTAGATGCAAAACCATGTTGGAGCAGAATATCACAACAGTAAACAAAATGATTCTGAAATTTAACCCTGAAAAAAAACAGCCTACATAGAGTATAATATACTAATACAATGTAAACTAATGTCTGCAGATTCTCTTTACACCAATCTCATTTCATTATTTTCCCAAATAAACCAGAACAACATATCAAATGAAAATACTTACCTCTGATCGATTCAGATTGCCTGACAGACACTTATTGGTGTACAATTATCCAAAAACCCAAAGATATGAAACAGATTGTGGTCAGACAACCACACAGTTCCAAAACAATCAAATTGTTCACCTATAGATTCCTATGAAACAAAAAACAAGACGCACACAAGAGACATCAGTTTCAATGACTTTAAATGAGTTTGTACAGATGGAAGACACTCACGCCGATCAGGAATGTGCAGGAAGATCTGGAACCTTCAAGTAACGTGATCATTATGTGTGTATTACTTACTGCATTTTAATGCCTAAATGTCTAAACATTAAATTGCATCAATGGTAAACAACATGAGGAACAAACCAAATATAAACATTCACTGATAATCTGGAGATCTTTAAACTCAGTGATCAAAACCCATTCTATTGACACAGATTTGAAGTGTAACAAGCAGTTTAGATTACGATTACTGTAGTTTTACCTCTGCCATGACATTTACCTTCCTGAAGAGTTTAGATCAAACCACAAACTAACACATCTGTCTGTTATTTTCATGTGAACTGTAAGACTGTGATTGGCTGGTTCAGATGCGATTAATCAGGGTTGGAGCTAAACTCTGCAGTAAGGTCGATCACCTGGAGTAAGACTAAAACACCTTCCATAACATTACAGACATGCTATTAGAAACGAGGGCTGAAAGTTAGACAGACATTGTGATCACCGAAGTGTCCCTCACAACTTTTATTGGCAAACAGAAGACAGACACTGCTTGCCATCATGTGTAGAACATCAAGCATTAACCAACCTCATTCACACTGACAGAAAGAGTTCACAGGAGAACAAAACTAAAACATTAAATGTGCACATGCAGTGAATATAGCAGTTAATGGAATTAGTCTAATTTTTTTCAGTGCCGACCAACCCAAGCTGCATAAAGACAAAGCTGTGCATTCGTGGTTGATGTCAGGGTGTGACGCAGTGTACAGTAAATGAGGTGATGGCAGTAATCCTCATCATCTGGACAATACCAGCAGTGATCAGCAGATGACAGACGTCACATGAATCAGGATCAACCCTGCAGTAACCTCATGATGGACAGATGAAACAGGAAAGCAAACAAATTATAACAGCAGTTATGAATCAAGTGTAAACTTTTTAACATGTAACTGTAACATTACACAAACACCAGGTCTTCAACAGTATTCACAATACAGGATGTTAAACTCCAAACACCTAAAGATGTTGTTCCTGTAGAGTAAAGATCAAACTTCAATAAAACACCTGAACCAGCCAATCAGAGTCTTACAGTTCACTTGAGTTACAGACAGGTGTTTTAATGTGATTTGAGCTAAACTCTTCAGGAGATGAACAGCTCTACATCTAAAGATCTAACTAAACCTTTAAAATCTACTTTAAGCAATATTTCTCCAGTGTTTTCTCAGACTTCAAACTAATTCTAAAATTTAACCAAAGTGTAAATACTCACAGTACAATACAATATACATACAATATACCAATATAACATGAACCAATGTTTGTGGTTTGTCTTTTACACCAATGTCATTCCATTATTTTGGCCAAATAGACCACAACAAAATATCAAATGAAAGTCTACTCACCTCAGACTTATTTTGATGGGCTGACAGAGATTCTTATTGGCATACAGTGACCCAAACCCACAGATTAGAACCAATTCAGATGTGACGACCACACAGTTCCAACGCTGTCAAACTGGCCTGATTAAACAAAACAAGACAGTCATCAGACAATGAATCAAATCAGTTTTAATAAATTGGTTTGTATGGATGAAATGGTCACTTATGAGCTGGTTGTGCAGTGTGACAGGGCTGTAATGGGAATCCATGCTGGTACAGCTAATGTCTAAAACAAGATCTCTGGAAACACCAGGTTTAAAATAACAAGCTGTTCAAACTATGAAACATTCTGGGCTTACAATGTACATTTACCTTGAAGTTAAGATCCAACCACAAACGAACACATCTGTCTGGTATTTTCAAGTGAACTGTAAGACTGTGATTGGCTGGTTCAGATGTTCAAACAGGGTTGGATCAAAACTTTGCAGCAAGTTAGTTTTGCTAGAGTAAAACTAAAACACCCCAAACATAATGCCGGTACCTGAGAGAAAACACATCCAGCTCCACTTTGACAGCCAACAGGCAGTTTAACTGAATGAAAATGTACAGTTACACAGCCAAAAGTGTCAATTATCCAAATACCCACATCACACCGATTCCAGACAGAGTTTAGATCCAACCACAAACTAACACATCTGTCTGTTATTCTCAAGTGAACTGCAAGACTGTGATTGGCTGGTTCAGATGCATTTAATCAGGGTTGGAGCAAAACTCTGCAGTAAAGCTGATCACCTGGAGCAATAAAACACACTTACCATAACATTAGAGACAAGGGGCTGAAAGTCATCGACAGACAATGTGATCACTGAAGTGTCTCTCATCATCTTTGTTGGCAAAGAGAAGACAGACACTGCTTGGCATCATGTGAAGAGCATCAAGCATTAACTAACCTCATTCACACTGATAGAGAAAAAAGTACATAAGAGAACAACACTAAAACACAATGTGCATATGCTGTAAATACAGCAGTGCATTGACTTAGTCTATCAGACAGTTGTTTATTTGTGGTTAATGAATGCAGTCTGCAGTAAGTGAGGTGATGACCGTAATCCTCATCATCTGTGCAGTACCAGCAGTGATCAGCAGATGACAGATGTCACATGAATCAGGATCAAAGCTGGAGCTCCTGCAGTCTCTAGTAACCTCATGATGGACAGATAGAATCCGAAAAACAAACAAATTTTATACCAGTAGTTATAAATGAAGCGTAAACTAAACATTATACAGACACAAAACCAGAGGCGTTTCACAGAAAAAAAGGGTTCCATACAGCTTTTGAACCACATGAGGGTGAATGACAGGGTTTTTGCACACAACTGTAACATTACACAAATACAGGGTCTTCTACACTATTCGCAATACAGGATGCTAAACTTCAAACACCTAAAGATGTCGTTCCTGTAGAGTAAAGATCAAACCCCAATAAAACACCTGAACCAGCCAATCACAGTCTTACAGTTCTCTTGACTTACAGACAGGTGTGTTAATGAAGTTGGAGCTCAACTTTTCAGGAGCTGAAGAGCTCTATATGAACCAATGTTTGAGGTTTGTATATAAAACATAATTTCATTGTTTTGGCCAAATACACCATAAAATACCAAATGACAGTATACTTACCTCTGACTGATTCTGATCAAATCAGTTTCAATAGATGAGCTTGTATAGATGAAATGGGCATTCATGTCATGAGTTTTTCTGTTGTGCAGTGTGACAGAACAGAAACGGGAATCCATGCTGAACAGTACAGCTGCTGTCTGAAAACACAAGATCTCTGGAAACACCAGATTTAAAACATACATGCCATTCAAACTATGAAACATTTTGGTCTTACCACACCATTTACCTTGCTGAAAAGTTTAGATCCACCACCAAACTAACACATCTGTCTGTTATTTTCAAGTGAACTGTAAGACTGTGATTGGCTGGTTCAGATGCGTTTAATCAGGGTTGGAGCAAAACTCTGCAGTAAAGTTGATCTGCTAGAGTAAAACTAAACAGCCTTACCATATGATGTTATTAGCAGAGAGAGAACAAAACATGCCCGACTCCACTTTGACAAACAGGCAGTTCAACCGAGATGATCTGCAATGAACAGGTATGTACAAAAAGAAATTAGACTCCCAAGTAGGCAGCAGGTAGACATACGGTTTTGCTCAGCAGAAGTGACAGGTTTTTCTGTCGAGAGAAACAAGGCGTAGAAATTCATTCACTGCAAAACATGCAGACTGTGATCAGAGAGGTTTACATTATCATGTTAACAGCTGATGAGCAGTGTAATTGTCTGACAGAGACTGATAATTAGAGAACAGACATGTACAGAAATCATTTGTTAGATGCATAAACTAGCAAAAGTCAATTGGATGTAAATGAATATACCATTCTTTCCTTCAGTCATTGTTCAGTGGATTCACAGGCACACATGCAGATATTAGGTCAGCCTTAACACAATCAACAAGCACATGAATCCTTCACGCAAATACACTACGGCAGTACTCGGACACAATATTTATATATATATTTATATTTATACATCTCAATACCTCCAAACGGAGAAAAGACCTGCGGAGCAGCGCTCGCCGGACCTGTGGATAATTGCTAATGATTGTATAACGTTAATCCAATACATTCAGCTTTAAAGATGTATTTATATAGCACATTTCAATACAGCAAAGCAGCCTAAACTAATAAACATAAGGATGACAACACAACAAATCTTAAACTACAAACCAGGAAGCATGCGTGGGCAGCTTAGTTTTAACATGGCGCTCAAAATGCTGTCTAGGTAGGGAAGCTCAAAATGCTGTCTAGGTAGGGAAGCTCAAAATGCTGTCTAGGTAGGGAAGCTCAAAATGCTGTCTAGGTAGGGAAGCTCAAAATGCTGTCTAGGTAGGGAAGCTCAAAATGCTGTCTAGGTAGGGGAAGCTCAAAAATGCTGTCTAGGTAGGGAAGCTCAAAATGCTGTCTAGGTAGGGAAGCTCAAAATGCTGTCTAGGTAGGGAAGCTCAAAATGCTGTCTAGGTAGGGAAGCTCAAAATGCTGTCTAGGTAGAGAAGCTCAAAATGCTGTCTAGGTAGAGAAGCTCAAAATGCTGTCTAGGTAGGGAAGCTCAAAATGCTGTCTAGGTAGGGAAGCTCAAAAATGCTGTCTAGGTAGGGAAGCTCAAAAATGCTGTCTAGGTAGGGGGCTCAAAATGCTGTCTAGGTAGGGAAGCTCAAAATGCTGTCTAGGTAGGGAAGCTCAAAATGCTGTCTAGGTAGGGAAGCTCAAAATGCTGTCTAGGTAGGGAAGCTCAAAATGCTGTCTAGGTAGGGAAGCTCAAAATGCTGTCTAGGTAGGGAAGCTGAAAGTGTTTGGAGAATGATGCTCAAAAGGTGGAAGATGTCCAGCTCAATCCCATGCTACTTGGGAGCTCAATAGATTTTGAGAATGTGTCAAAAATTGGCATTTAGTTATGCACAAACAAACACAGCTAGCCTAGCTCATCTGCTAACACACATCTGCTAGTTCAGTCCCACTTCAAGTGATTTTATTATATTTACTGGAAGGTAGTTTTATTCCTGCACCATTACAATGTATGAAAACAACACAACTATTAAAGTCAAGTGTATATAAACGCAATTGTGTGTGTTTGCTGAAGCGGTGGCCCGCTAGCATCGGAAGCATTTAAACAAGTGTGAATAAACTCTTCACAGGTCAAAGGTGATTATTTAGAGAAGAGTGTTTTAATGCTCACCCGTCCGTTTCTGTTGATCTCTGTTAAAAATAAACCTGATGTTCAGTGTGTGTTCTCTGGCTCAGACACACAAACGTGCATGCGCGCATCTAACACGGTGTGGCGAACTCTTCTCATTCTCCTTCTTCTTCTTCTGTTTTTATATTGGCAGGAGGCAATTAACAATTAAGGTGCATATCCGCCACCTGCTGTACTGGGACCACTTCTTCTTCTTTTGATTTTCTGGCGGGTTGAGAACCAACTTCATAGGTGCATACCGCCACCTACTGTGATGGAGTGTGAAGAGAATGAACTATACTCTATTTTTTAATCTGCTCATCCTAATAAATCTCATGATTGCATTGATCATTTTCCCTGCATTTGATACATCATTTAATATTTTACTTAATGTGAAATCTTGGTATCCCAATGACTGCAGTTCCTCCTTAAGACTTTTCCTTTCTCTTTCATATACATCACATACCATCATTACATGTTCTACTCTTTCCTCTACTAAACATACTTCACACAAACCTGTATTAAGTTTCCCTATTATATGTAATGTGTGATTAAGATTCGAATGCCCTGTTCGTAAATGAGTGAGGATGACTTGCTCCCTCCTTCTGATAAAAGACTATCAGTCTTCAGAGCTTTCCTAATAGAAGTGGAGGATATTAAATCTGGTTAATAAAATAAATAATCAAATAAATCAATAAATATTTTTTAATCAAATCTGGTTAATAAAATAAACATATCAGACTCTTCTTTTTTATGTTGTACAAAACTAAATATTACATTTTTAAGTCTAAGCCACAAACCAGGAATCAGAAGGTGTAAAATGTCAAGTAACTTTTTCCAGAGATGGTTTACATATTTTAAAGTGCCAAAACAAAATAAAACAAGTCCTCAGTTTAAAGATCACAGCAGAAAGAACAGTTTACATTTATAGCATCAGAGACAAATCTTTTTTCTGGGGTAACAGCAATGAACAATTTTATTAGACACTTCTTTGATTTTGTTTTATATTACATCTTATGTAAGTATTACAAGACCAAACCAAACTCAAAACAATGCCAGCAACATGGCATAAGATATTAAGCAAAACCAGGTCTGGGTATCAACATAAAGAGAAGTGAGAACATAAGTTAAACAAGAAAGGCCGTCAGCCATTAAAGAAGAGATCTGCATTTTAGAGACAAATTTTTTCGAGTATTCTCCATGATAGGTGTAAAATTATGTAAACATCTACTTTTCTTATCCTTAGCAGTTACAAGGTAAACAACCTTATCCTTTACTGGGGCGCCATTGAATTCTATCATCAGCTTTTGCAAAGGTCTTCAGCGGAGGGGCCAGCACGAGGCAATAGCTGTTACGGTGCTGGGTGGAAGATAACAGGACAACCAGGAGTAACGGTATCAAATGTCTTTACTGATTCTTCAACTCAGAGAAATTCCAGATATATCAAACATACAAGGTTTTCAGATCACAGAATATATTAACCCACGCACCCACAAAGACTGACGGAAAACAACAATACCTGACAAAGATGAACTCAAAAGACAGACCTTAAATAATACAACCAATGACCAATAGTGATATAAAACAGGTGCGGGTGATAGTAACTAAACAGGATTACTAACGGTGACCAGGTGTGCGAGTGCAGTGCATGATGGGTGTTGAAGTCCATTTTAAAACTCAGGAGATCGAGGAGCTAATGACGTGATGGGGAACTGGATGCTGAAGGCATCGGCTCCGTGACAGTACCTCCCCCACCGGACCTCTGCAGGGCGCGCAGAGCACGCCGACGCGGGGCCGTCCTCGTGGCCTGGGACCGGGCTCCAGGGATGCGAGACGTGGAACTCAGTGAGTAGAGAGACGGGTCTAGAATGTCTGATCGGGAACCCAGCACTGTTCCTCGGGCGTAACCCTCCCAGGACACGAGGTATTCGAGCCGCCCAGCCCGTCGACGGCGAGCCCTCAGGATGGCATCGACCTTGTAGATCACGGTCCTGATGGTCCAGGGTGGAGGAGGAGGAGGCTCGGAGCCGCTGGTGGGGGTCCCTCAGCATCAGATTCTGGGGGAAGAACAGAGACAGGATTAACAAATGGTTTCAAAAGTGATACATGGAAGGAAGGAGCCAGACGATAGGACCGGGGAAGTTGCAGCCGGTAAGTCACTGCGTTGATCTTTTTGCTGATGGGGAATGGACCGATGAACCGGGGAGTGAGTTTTTTGCAGGGCAGCCGCAGGCGAATGTCCTTTGTGGAGAGCCAGACCAGCTGCCCGGGATGGAAGTCTGGGGCGTCAGAGCGCAGCTGGTCGGCTTGCTGCTTCCGCCTACGGACTGCCGCTTGCAGGTGGATGTGTGCAGAATTCCATACCCTTTCACTGGCCCGGAACCAGTGGTCCACAGCTGGCACCGTGGAGGGTTCAGGGGTCCAGGGAAGAGAGGTGGTTGATAGCGAAAGCACGACTGGAGCAGGGTGAGTCCGGTGGAATCTTGGCGCAGGGAGTTTTGTGCGTACTCGGCCCAGGTAAGGAAGCGATGCCAGCTGTGTTGGTTATGATGGCAGTAGGTCCGGAGATATCTTCCGATCTCCTGGATCTTCCGCTCAGTCTGGCCGTTCGCCTGGGGGTGATAACCAGAGGTAAGACTAACTGATATTTTTAACAGAGAAAAGAATGCCTTCCAGACGTGAGAAATAAATTGAGGTCCTCGATCTGACACGATATCCTCGGGCAGGCCAAAATGCCGGAACACATTATTAAACAGCGCCTCGGCTGCTTGCATAGCTGTGGGCAGACTAGACATAGGAATTAATTTACAGCTTTTGCTGAAACGATCAACGATAACAAAAATACAGGTATAACCTTCAGAACAGGGCAGATCAGAGACAAAATCTACGGCAATATGAGTCCATGGCCGTTGAGGAACCGGTAACGGGAGGAGCTTACCCTGGGGCCGGCGACGCGGTACCTGAGCGATGGCACAGACTGAGCATCCCTTCACGAAGCGATTGATATCTCCGGACATCCCGGGCCACCAGTACCGGGGGGAGATCAGTGAAAGGGTGCGCTGCCGACCTGGGTGTCCCGATCCCGGAACGCAGTGGACGGAGTCCATGAGGGGAATACGCAGATCTTCGGCACCTAACAATCTCCCTCAGGACCTCCCGGTGAGCAGACTGATCGCGAAGACTAGCTTCAATTTGCTTGTCCAGGTCCCACTTTCGATGGGAGAAATTACCATTGCCGGAGGGAGAACAGGCTCTGGAGGCGGTGCTGCAGTCGGGGCGTGAATCCGTGAGAGAGCATCGGCTTTTCCGTTCTTGCTTCCGGGACGATAAGTCACTGAAAAATTGAAACGAGAGAAGAACAAAGCCCAGCGGGCTTGACGAGAATTAAGTCTTTTAGCTTCACGTAAATACAACAGGTTCTTATGATCAGTAAATACCACAAACGGGAACTTAGCTCCCTCCAGCCAATGTCTCCACTCCTCCAGAGCCAGCTTGATAGCGAGTAATTCCCGGTTGCCGATATCATAATTCTGCTCCGCCGGGGACATCTTTTGAGAAGAAAGCATGGGTGAAGACGAGCCGGATTCCCCTGCAGCTGGGCGGAGCACCGCCCCACGCCGGTGGTGGAGGCGCCAACTTCAACCACCATTAACGGGAGCTCAGGCGAAGGGTGACGGAGAATTGGTGCTTTACAGAAGGCTTCTTTTTAGCTGTTGGAAAGCCTCTCTAGCTCTCCCTGCACCAAACTAGCTTACTAGGTTTCCCTTTGAGCATCGGCGTGGCGAGGAGCAGATTCCACTGAAGCCTTGAATGAATCGACGATAAAAGTTCGCGAACCCCAGAAAGCGTTGCAAACTGCGAACTGAGGAGGGCTGGGGCCAGGACTGAACTGCTTCCACTTTATCCTTCTCCATGAGCACCCCCGTGGCACTAATCACATATCCCAGAAACTGAACCTCAGAGAGATGAAACGCGCATTTCTCCAGCTTGAGATAGAGGTTGTGCTTTTGCAGCCGCTGGAGAACAAGCCGAACATGCCCCCGATTCCAGCGAGACTTGAGTATACCAGGATATCATCTATGTAAACAATCACAAACAGATCCAACATATCTCGAAATATTTCGTTCATAAAACTTTGAAACACCGCCGGAGCGTTTACCAACCCGAAGGGCATAACCTGGTACTCGAAGTGCCCCGCGGGCGTTACGAAGGCCGTCTTCCACTCATCCCCCTTCCGGATCCGAATTAAGTTGTAAGCGCTTCTGAGGTCCAGTTTCGTGAACACCGAAGCTCCACGAAGATGCTCTATGGAGGAGAAATAAGAGGCAGAGGGTAAGTAAACTTAACAGTGGCTTGATTCAGAACACGGTAGTCTATACAGGGCGAAGCCCTCCGTCTTTTTCCCCACAAAGAAGAAACTGGATGCTGCTGGGGAAGTAGAGGGGAATAAATCCTTTGTTGCAATGCCTCCTGAATGTAGTCACCCATGGCTTTCTGTTCCGGGAGGGACAGCGAGTAGATACGCCCCTTAGGGAGAGGGCCCCAGGCAGCAGCTCGATGGCGCAGTCCCATGGCCTATGGGGAAGTTGTGAGGCTCTCTCCTTACTGAACACATTTACAAAGCGCTTCATACTCCGGGCGGAATCACACCAATCCAGGGTTGAACACTATTAACTGCTCTGGACACTTTCGGGAGGTCTGTAGAGAGGAACAGCAATAGGAGACATAACAAGTGAGGCAGAATTGTCAGGCTGAATGGGCCTTTCTAAAGGCCAACCGAGAATTTCCCCCTGTGGTCCAGTCCAATTCGGACGATGCTTTTTGGAGCCAGGGTCGTCCTAATACGAGAGATCCACCGAGCTCCCCTCCAGCACCCAGAAGGACAACATTTCTGTCCGAGCAGGTTTCCATTCGAGTCGGGACATGTGGGGAAAAAACCTGATTAGTCCATGCCCTAAGGGCTTCCCTAGAATATCTTGCACGGGGCCCGGGTTGTGCCTTCGGTGCCTAGGTAACTGGAGCCGCAGTAGAAGATCTGAAGAGATGAAATTCCCAGCCGCACGGAATCAATAAGTGCCTTCACTGGAATAGAGATAGTGTCAGAAACAATGGTTAGAGATGTGGCGGTAGCATTATACCTGCTGGCGGGCGGCTGAACCGCACTCACCCGGGTAGGAGAGGGGCGGGCTGGACAGGCCGTAAAGGAAATGCCGGACTCTCCACAATAAATGCACAGCTGATGTGAGATGCGCCGTTTTCGCTCTTCTCTGGTTAAATGAAAGCTGTCCACTTGCATGGGCTCGGGGGCTGGAGGGGTTTCGGTGGGCGGCGAAGCCTCGGTATTGGAACTCGCCGGCGGCTGAGGCTCGCGGTGATGTAGAGAGAGAGTGCAGCGGAGGAGCGGTACTGTTCGGACGAACCTCCCGTTGACAGGCCACGAGTCTTTGGGCTATCCGAATCGACTTCTGAATAAACGTCTCCAACTCAACGGAATCATCGTGAAATTACCATGTGCATTTTACCTCTGCGGACAAGCCTTGCCGATAAGCAGCGAGCAGAGCTGGCTTGATTCAGCAGCTAGCTGCGGCGAGAGTATCTGAAACTGGAGGCGCATATTCACGAAGATCGGCCTTGCCGAAGTCTACAGAGTTGGTCTGCAACAGAGAGAGAAGAGGCAGAGTGATCAAAGACATTTTAACTTCGCCCGAGAAATCCTCCCAGGTGCGAGACTCGCGAGTTACTGACTCCCAGT
Source organism: Beaufortia kweichowensis (assembly GCA_019155185.1). Classification (NCBI taxonomy): domain Eukaryota; kingdom Metazoa; phylum Chordata; class Actinopteri; order Cypriniformes; family Gastromyzontidae; genus Beaufortia; species Beaufortia kweichowensis. Next base: position 14,604,965 of record CM032814.1, read on the forward strand.
AGCCTTTGAGCCCATCAGAGCGCGCCGGTCATCAGGCTAATAGCAAAGTCTACCTTGTCCGGCTGCGGCAGGGTGCAGGTGAGGCTGCCGACTGAAGAATAAATTACATTGAAGAAGGAATCCACCGTGACTCCTCCGCTGCTCGAGAATCGATTAGGCATGGCCATGAGACTGCTGGTGACTGCAGGACTTACCGGCTGGGGAGAGTGAACAGGTAGTGCGTTTAAGTGCCGAGTGAGAGCGAGGAGCACATCCGTGGCTACCTCCGTGACGCTAGGAGTAGCGGCTTCCATTCTGGAGACCAAAGCACATAAAGTCACAGAGAGACAGGTAAGGTACAATAACTTTGATTGATAATCCAACTTCTTCACGCCTCGAAGAGAGTCCTGTGGGTCAGGTATACTGTTACGGTGCTGGGTGGAAGATAACAGGACAACCAGGAGTAACGGTATCAAATGTCTTTACTGATTCTTCAACTCAGAGAAATTCCAGATATATCAAACATACAAGGTTTTCAGATCACAGAATATATTAACCCACGCACCCACAAAGACTGACGGAAAACAACAATACCTGACAAAGATGAACTCAAAAGACAGACCTTAAATAATACAACCAATGACCAATAGTGATATAAAACAGGTGCGGGTGATAGTAACTAAACAGGATTACTAACGGTGACCAGGTGTGCGAGTGCAGTGCATGATGGGTGTTGAAGTCCATTT
>CM032814.1:14605789-14620789 GCA_019155185.1 Beaufortia kweichowensis
TCCGCTGAAGACCTTTGCAAAAGCTGATGATAGAATCTCAACTGTTTCCAGTAAAGGATAAGGTTGTTTACCTTGTAACTGCTAAGGATAAGAAAAGTAGATGTTTACATAATTTTACACCTATCATGGAGAATACTCAAAAAAATTTGTCTCTAAAATGCAGATCTCTTCTTTAATGGCTGAAAGCGGCCTTTCTTGTTTAACTTATGTTCTCACTTCTCTTTATGTTGATACCCAGACCTGGTTTTGCTTAATATCTTATGCCATGTTGCTGGCATTGTTTTTGAAGTTTAGTTTTAGTCTTGTAATACTTACATAAGATGTAATATAAAACAAAATCAAAGAAGTGTCTAATAAAATTAATTCATTGCTGTTACCCCAGAAAAAAGATTTGTCTCTGATGCTATAAATGTAAACTGTTCTTTCTGCTGTGATCTTTAAACTGAGGACTTGTTTTATTTTGTTTTGGCACTTTAAAATATGTAAACCATCTCTGGAAAAAGTTACTTGACATTTTACACCTTCTGATTCCTGGTTTGTGGCTTAGACTTAAAAATGTAATATTTAGTTTTGTACAACATAAAAAAGAAGAGTCTGATATGTTTATTTTATTAACCAGATTTGATTAAAAAATATTTATTGATTTATTTGATTATTTATTTTATTAACCAGATTTAATATCCTCCACTTCTATTAGGAAAGCTCTGAAGACTGATAGTGTTTTATCAGAAGGAGGGAGCAAGTCATCCTCACTCATTTACGAACAGGGCATTCGAATCTTAATCACACATTACATATAATAGGGAAACTTAATACAGGTTTGTGTGAAGTATGTTTAGTAGAGGAAAGAGTAGAACATGTAATGATGGTATGTGATGTATATGAAAGAGAAAGGAAAAGTCTTAAGGAGGAACTGCAGTCATTGGGATACCAAGATTTCACATTAAGTAAAATATTAAATGATGTATCAAATGCAGGGAAAATGATCAATGCAATCATGAGATTTATTAGGATGAGCAGATTAAAAAATAGAGTATAGTTCATTCTCTTCACACTCCATCACAGTAGGTGGCGGTATGCACCTATGAAGTTGGTTCGCAACCCGCCAGAAAATCAAAAGAAGAAGAAGTGGTCCCAGTACAGCAGGTGGCTTAGGGTTAGGGTTAGGGTTATTACGGATATGCACCTTAATTGTTAATTGCCTCCTGCCAATATAAAAACAGAAGAAGAAGGAGAATGAGAAGAGGTCGCCACACCGTGTTAGATGCGCGCATGCACGTTTGTGTGTCTGAGCCAGAGAACACACACTGAACATCAGGTTTATTTTTAACAGAGATCAACAGAAACGGACGGGTGAGCATTAAAACACTCTTCTCTATATAATCACCTTTGACCTGTGAAGAGATTACTCGCACTTGTTTAAATGCTTCCGATGCTAGCGCGCCACCGCTTCAGCAAACACACACAATTGCGTTTATATACACTTGACTTTAATAGTTGTGTTGTTTTCATACATCGTAATGGTGCAGGAATAAAACTACCTTCCAGTAAATATAATAAAATCACCTGAAGTGGGACTGAACGAGCAGATGTGTGTTAGCAGATGAGCTAGGCTAGCTGTGTTTGTTTGTGCGCGTTTCCAGCACGAGCCACAAGTTTACCCTTTTGTCGTGTTACTAATGACCTGTAGTATTATAATTCTCCAAATTACTATTGAGTAATTGCTTAATTTGCGACTGTTTCTTTTGTTATCAGCACGTTAGTTGTGATGTCTGCAAATAAACCTATAGTAACATTTAATTTAAATCATTTTATTCATAAAACGTCTGTTTTATCACTCTTAAATAAAAACAACTACGATAAAGAATAGTACAGATAATCATCTATGACTAACCAATGTCCTTCAGTCTATAGGGCAGTTTCTCAAACTTTAGGGAGCCTTCCTAGATGGCATGTTTGAGCATCACTTCCTACCCAGATAGCATAACTAAATGCCAATTTTTGACACATTCTCAAAATCTATTGAGCTCCCAAGTAGCATGGGATTGAGCTGGACATCTTCCACCTTTTGAGCATCATTCTCCAAACACTTTCAGCTTCCCTACCTAGACAGCATTTTGAGCTTCCCTACCTAGACAGCATTTTGAGCTTCCCTACCTAGACAGCATTTTGAGCTTCCCTACCTAGACAGCATTTTGAGCTTCCCTACCTAGACAGCATTTTGAGCTTCCCTACCTAGACAGCATTTTGAGCTTCCCTACCTAGACAGCATTTTGAGCTTCCCTACCTAGACAGCATTTTGAGCTTCCCTACCTAGACAGCATTTTGAGCTTCCCTACCTAGACAGCATTTTGAGCTTCCCTACCTAGACAGCATTTTGAGCTTCCCTACCTAGACAGCATTTTGAGCTTCCCTACCTAGACAGCATTTTGAGCGCCATGTTAAAACTAAGCTGCCCACGCATGCTTCCTGGTTTGTAGTTTAAGATTTGTTGTGTTGTCATCCTTATGTTTATTAGTTTAGGCTGCTTTGCTGTATTGAAATGTGCTATATAAATACATCTTGCCTGTGAATCCACTGAACAATGACTGAAGGAAAGAATGGTATATTCATTTACATCCAATTGACTTTTGCTAGTTTATGCATCTAACAAATGATTTCTGTACATGTCTGTTCTCTAATTATCAGTCTCTGTCAGACAATTACACTGCTCATCAGCTGTTAACATGATAATGTAAACCTCTCTGATCACAGTCTGCATGTTTTGCAGTGAATGAATTTCTACGCCTTGTTTCTCTCGACAGAAAAACCTGTCACTTCTGCTGAGCAAAACCGTATGTCTACCTGCTGCCTACTTGGGAGTCTAATTTCTTTTTGTACATACCTGTTCATTGCAGATCATCTCGGTTGAACTGCCTGTTTGTCAAAGTGGAGTCGGGCATGTTTTGTTCTCTCTCTGCTAATAACATCATATGGTAAGGCTGTTTAGTTTTACTCTAGCAGATCAACTTTACTGCAGAGTTTTGCTCCAACCCTGATTAAACGCATCTGAACCAGCCAATCACAGTCTTACAGTTCACTTGAAAATAACAGACAGATGTGTTAGTTTGGTGGTGGATCTAAACTTTTCAGCAAGGTAAATGGTGTGGTAAGACCAAAATGTTTCATAGTTTGAATGGCATGTATGTTTTAAATCTGGTGTTTCCAGAGATCTTGTGTTTTCAGACAGCAGCTGTACTGTTCAGCATGGATTCCCGTTTCTGTTCTGTCACACTGCACAACAGAAAAACTCATGACATGAATGCCCATTTCATCTATACAAGCTCATTTATTGAAACTGATTTGATCAGAATCAGTCAGAGGTAAGTATACTGTCATTTGGTATTTTATGGTGTATTTGGCCAAAACAATGAAATTATGTTTTATATACAAACCTCAAACATTGGTTCATATAGAGCTCTTCAGCTCCTGAAAAGTTGAGCTCCAACTTCATTAACACACCTGTCTGTAAGTCAAGAGAACTGTAAGACTGTGATTGGCTGGTTCAGGTGTTTTATTGGGGTTTGATCTTTACTCTACAGGAACGACATCTTTAGGTGTTTGAAGTTTAACATCCTGTATTGCGAATAGTGTAGAAGACCCTGTATTTGTGTAATGTTACAGTTGTGCAAAAACCCTGTCATTCACCCTCATGTGGTTCAAAAGCTGTATGGAACCCTTTTTTTCTGTGAAACGCCTCTGGTTTTGTGTCTGTATAATGTTTAGTTTACGCTTCATTTATAACTACTGGTATAAAATTTGTTTGCTTTTCTGATTCTATCTGTCCATCATGAGGTTACTAGAGACTGCAGGAGCTCCAGCTTTGATCCTGATTCATGTGACATCTGTCATCTGCTGATCACTGCTGGTACTGCACAGATGATGAGGATTACGGTCATCACCTCACTTACTGCAGACTGCATTCATTAACCACAAATAAACAACTGTCTGATAGACTAAGTCAATGCACTGCTGTATTTACAGCGTATGCACATTGTGTTTTAGTGTTGTTCTCTTATGTACTTTTTTCTCTATCAGTGTGAATGAGGTTAGTTAATGCTTGATGCTCTTCACATGATGCCAAGCAGTGTCTGTCTTCTCTTTGCCAACAAAGATGATGAGAGACACTTCAGTGATCACATTGTCTGTCGATGACTTTCAGCCCCTTGTCTCTAATGTTATGGTAAGTGTGTTTTATTGCTCCAGGTGATCAGCTTTACTGCAGAGTTTTGCTCCAACCCTGATTAAATGCATCTGAACCAGCCAATCACAGTCTTGCAGTTCACTTGACAATAACAGACAGATGTGTTAGTTTGTATTTGGATCTAAACTCTGTCTGGAATCGGTGTGATGTGGGTATTTGGATAATTGACACTTTTGGCTGTGTAACTGTACATTTTCATTCAGTTAAACTGCCTGTTGGCTGTCAAAGTGGAGCTGGATGTGTTTTCTCTCAGGTACCGGCATTATGTTTGGGGTGTTTTAGTTTTACTCTAGCAAACCCTAACTTGCTGCAAAGTTTTGATCCAACCCTGTTTGAACATCTGAACCAGCCAATCACAGTCTTACAGTTCATTTGAAAATAACAGACAGATGTGTTAGTTTGTGGTTTAATCTAAACTTCAAGGTAAATGTACATTGTAAGCCCAGAATGTTTCATAGTTTGAACAGCTTGTTATTTTAAACCTGGTGTTTCCAGAGATCTTGTTTTAGACATTAGCTGTACCAGCATGGATTCCCATTACAGCCCTGTCACACTGCACAACCAGCTCATAAGTGACCATTTCATCCATACAAACCAATTTATTAAAACTGATTTGATTCATTGTCTGATGACTGTCTTGTTTTGTTTAATCAGGCCAGTTTGACAGCGTTGGAACTGTGTGGTCGTCACATCTGAATTGGTTCTAATCTGTGGGTTTGGGTCACTGTATGCCAATAAGAATCTCTGTCAGCCCATCAAAATAAGTCTGAGGTGAGTAGACTTTCATTTGATATTTTGTTGTGGTCTATTTGGCCAAAATAATGGAATGACATTGGTGTAAAAGACAAACCACAAACATTGGTTCATGTTATATTGGTATATTGTATGTATATTGTATTGTACTGTGAGTATTTACACTTTGGTTAAATTTTAGAATTAGTTTGAAGTCTGAGAAAACACTGGAGAAATATTGCTTAAAGTAGATTTTAAAGGTTTAGTTAGATCTTTAGATGTAGAGACGTTCATCTCCTGAAGAGTTTAGCTCAAATCACATTAACACACCTGTCTGTAACTCAAGAGAACTGTAAGACTGTGATTGGCTGGTTCAGGTGTTTTATTGGGATTTGATCTTTACTCTACAGGAACAACATCTTTAGGTGTTTGGAGTTTAACATCCTGTATTGTGAATACTGTTGAAGACCTGGTGTTTGTGTAATGTTACAGTTACATGTTAAAAAGTTTACACTTGATTCATAACTGCTTTTATAATTTGTTTGCTTTCCTGTTTCATCTGTCCATCATGAGGTTACTGCAGGGTTGATCCTGATTCATGTGACGTCTGTCATCTGCTGATCACTGCTGGTACTGCACAGATGATGAGGATTACTGCCATCACCTCATTTACTGTACACTGCGTCACACCCTGACATCAACCACGAATGCACAGCTTTGTCTTTATGCAGCTTGGGTTGGTCGGCACTGAAAAAAATTAGACTAATTCCATTAACTGCTATATTCACTGCATGTGCACATTTAATGTTTTAGTTTTGTTCTCCTGTGAACTCTTTCTGTCAGTGTGAATGAGGTTGGTTAATGCTTGATGTTCTACACATGATGGCAAGCAGTGTCTGTCTTCTGTTTGCCAATAAAAGTTGTGAGGGACACTTCGGTGATCACAATGTCTGTCTAACTTTCAGCCCTCGTTTCTAATAGCATGTCTGTAATGTTATGGAAGGTGTTTTAGTCTTGCTCCAGGTGATCGACCTTACTGCAGAGTTTAGCTCCAACCCTGATTAATCGCATCTGAACCAGCCAATCACAGTCTTACAGTTCACATGAAAATAACAGACAGATGTGTTAGTTTGTGGTTTGATCTAAACTCTTCAGGAAGGTAAATGTCATGGCAGAGGTAAAACTACAGTAATCGTAATCTAAACTGCTTGTTACACTTCAAATCTGTGTCAATAGAATGGGTTTTGTTCCTCATGTTGTTTACCATTGATGCAATTTAATGTTTAGACATTTAGGCATTAAAATGCAGTAAGTAATACACACATAATGGTCACGTTACTTGAAGGTTCCAGATCTTCCTGCACATTCCTGATCGGCGTGAGTGTCTTCCATCTGTACAAACTCATTTAAAATCATATTGAAACTGATGTCTCTTGTGTGCGTCTTGTTTTGTTTCATAGGAATCTATAGGTGAACATTTTGATTGTTTTGGAACTGTGTGGTTGTCTGACCACAATCTGTTTCATATCTTTGGGTTTTTGGATAATTGTACACCAATAAGTGTCTGTCAGGCAATCTGAATCGATCAGAGGTAAGTATTTTCATTTGATATGTTGTTCTGGTTTATTTGGGAAAATAATAAAATGAGATTGGTGTAAAGAGAAACTGCAGACATTTGTTTACATTGTATTAGTATATTATACTCTATGTAGGCTGTTTTTTTTCAGGGTTAAATTTCAGAATCATTTTGTTTACTGTTGTGATATTCTGCTCCAACATGGTTTTGCATCTAGTGTGTGTTTATGAATTTTTTTATGCATTTTTGATTCTTTGGGAAAATGTCTCGAGTACACTATGATTTGGGTTAGAGTTTTATGTAGAAATGTTTGGCTCCAACCACACTAAACGCCTGTCTGTAAGTCAAGTGAGCTGCAAGACTGATGGGCTGGTTCAGGTGTTGTATTGGGCTTTGATCTTTACTCTGCAGGTAGATTGAGCACTCATGTACTGATGTTCATTATAGGAGGAATTGTTTGTGTAATGTTATTTAAGATCTAAACAAAGAATCTTTGCTGCCTTTGTTATAGCAATGAGTGATGTCATTCATTAACCCAACATTGTTTGACCATATTTTATAAACATTGTTTTTAGACAGTTTAAAGGCTCATCTCTTTAGCGAGGTATAGTTTATTTTCAGTTTCTAACTCTGTACAGCTGGTACGCTAACATCCATTTGCTTTTTATTTCTGTCCCTCTTCATCCAACCATGCGCACACACAGCTTTTCAGATGACCGTTTATGAAATGTGCATGAGGACTTAAACATCTGCTAAAATGATATGCATCTCCAGTGTGTTTTGCATTTGCAGGCTGTAAACTGAAGTAGTTCAGCTGCTTTAATTAGCAGCGGTTTGGATTCAGTGCATTTTGATCTATTGTAATGTACATTTGGATACATTACAGCTCACTGTGATTCTCACCTGAAACCTTTTCATATCTGACTGATTCTGATGGGCTGATCAGATTCTCATTGCGTACAGAGGCAAGTGTACTTTCATTTTGTTTTTGACAAGTGAAGTGACACTGGTGTAAAAGATGAAGTGCTGTTATCTGTTCCTGTTATTAGTGTTTTATTGTATGTAGACACTCTTTTCACACTTTCATGTTTTAAAGGAGTTCGTTTATGGTCGTTTCTGCTGCAATATGGTTTCACGTCTCGAGCATGATTTTATCAATCTTTTGAAATTGTATGTATAAGAAAAGTAAAGCTTTGGAAATTAAATCTACAGTAGATTTGAGGTTTTTGGGTTTGGTTTTTATATGTAGAGATGTTGAGTTCAAATCCCATTAACACACCTGTCTGTAACTCAAGTGAACTGTTTGATTTGTTGATCGGCTGGTTCAGGTGTTTTATTGTGGTTTGATCTCTGCTCAACTGGAATGTACATCTTCAGGTGAATGAATTTAGCAATAATTGTAAGTGCTGTATGTCACCTGTGTTTTATGTTACAGTTGTTAAAAACGATTAATATTTATTTCTGTTTTTGTTCCTCATGAAGTTACTGGACAACCTTTGGATACTGAGTCATGTAATATCTTTCAGCTGCTAATGACTGGCAGTACTGCACAGATGAGGATTACCATCATTAGCTCATTTACTGCAGACTGTCACACTGGGACTGTAAGGCACAATGTAAAGTACAATACAAATATACAATTGACTATGCAGTTTTGTTTTGACTACATTATACTTGACTTGAAGCAGATTACTGCACCTTTTCTCATTGCTTGTTCATTTTGTGTGTTTTTGTGTGGTGGTTTATTGGTCCATTGTCTCTTGTGATGGCTACCTTCCTGTTAAGATTTAATCCAACTATAATACACATCTGAACCAGCCTATCACAGTCTTACAGTTCACATAAATTACAGGCAGATGTGTTGGTTTGTGGTTGGATCTAAACTTCTCAGGATTCTCTCTAACATTTTCCAACCTTGTTTGGTGGTCTTTAAACGTGTCATTCATTTAAGATGGCGCGTTTAAGGAAGACCCTAACAGTTTTCACATGGTTTATTAGAGACTGCAGCAGCTCCAGGTTTAAATCCTGATTCATGCGTCCCTGCTAATGCAGTTCTAGATGATACAGGTTTTGTGACGACATGGGTGAGTTAATGAAGGTGAATGTAATTTTGGGCCAAGTATCCCTTTTTAAATTGAGCAAAAAGCAAACATCTTAATTTGTGATTTGTATCTGATTGCAGTCCTTCAGGAAAAGCGGATTGTTCGAATACTGCTTTCGTGTACTTTTTCATTGTTTGAATGCCAGTCTTGTGTTAATATCTGCATGTCTGCCTGTGAATTAACTGAACGATGACATCAGGACAGAATGGTGAGTTTATGGAGCATATATGACTTCATCGCTGTAAGATGTCACACAGTTAAACTGCTCATCAGCTGTTAAGATAATGATGTAAACTTCACTGAATGAATTTCTGCAGGTCTGTATGCAAGGATTATAACTGCTGCAGAGCAAACCGCGGTTCATCTGCTGGTGTCCACTAATCAGCCGACACACAATTGTGGTTTATTTTTTCTCTTGCCACTTTTGGCAGTTTAATTTCTTTGTAAATACTTTCGACCTTACTGCAGAGTTTTGCTTCAACCCTGATTGAACACATCTGAACCAGCCCATCACAGTCTTACAGGTCACTTAAAAATAAAAGATGTGTTCGTTTGTGGTTTGATCTAAACTCTTCAGGAAGGTAAATGTCATGGAGGAGGTAAAATCACAGTATTTGTAATCTGAACTGCTTGTTACATTTCAAATTGGTGTTGATAGAATTATATCACGGAATTTAAAGGTCTCATCTGTTAAAGATCTCCAGATAATTAATGAAGGTTTATATTTGGTCTGTTCCTGATGTTATTTACCACTGACACAATTTAATATTTAGACATTCAGGAATTAAAATAAAGTTAAGTAATACACACACAATTGTCATGTTCCAGCTCTTGCTGCACAAAGAAAGGGGTCTTAGTGAGTGTCCTCCAACTCTCTGCCCTATGTGGTTCAAAATGTTGTTTTCTATAACTTGTGAACTTCTATTTTTGTTTGCTTTTGTGTTTGTGTAATTTAAGTCAATTGAGGCCAATGTTCAATATACTCATTCGTAATTATCGTATTAACATTTGTTTGCTTTCCTATTTCTGCATGTTCATGAGGTTACTAGAGACTGCAGGAGCTCCAGCTTTGATCCAGATTCATGTGTGATGTTTGTCAGCTGCTCAGCCCTGCATGTAACGTACAGATGATGAGGATTACGGTCATCACCTCACTTACTGCACACTGCATTACACTCCAGGACTGTAAGACATAATGGAAAAAAAACAATATTGAACAGAATACACAACTTTAAATCTTTGCTGCTTTGGTTTGTCAAAACTAAAAATCTCACTTATTAAGCTTGAAGTCGATTACTGCACTTGTTGTAATTGTTTCACAACTTTCTGCTTGTCTTGTCAATTCAATAGTTGTCGTTGTTCAGTATAAACGTGTTCTTTTGTAATGCATGGTAGTGTGTTGGTGCTTTATCTGCCTTCCTGTAGGTTATTAGAGACTGCAGCTGCTTCAGCTTTAGATCCTGATTCACTGCTGATACTGTGCAGACAGTTACTGGATAATACAGATTTTTATTTACACTAATGAGTTGGTGAAAGTAATTGTGATTTGTGTGAACTCTCCCTTATAAAAGGTAACGCTATACCCTTTGGTTTTAGTTTAAAAAACCTTTCCCCATCAGATATGTAAGTGATTGCTGTTGATGCTGTTTAGGAGCATCAAGTCGGAGTAAACCGCTGTTGTGTACTTGCTGATGTGATGACCAATCTTGTATTAATATCTGCATGTCTGCTTGTGAATCCACTGAACAATGACATTAAATCAGAATGATGAGTTATCTAAATCCATTTCACTTCTGCTAATAACCCTAACATGATTTCTGTACATCTGTTTACTGAAGATCAGTCTCCATCACACTGTAAAGTCTTCATCAGCTGTTAACAAGATTTAAACTTTACTGATCACAGTCTGCATGTCTTTCAGTGAATGAATGTCTGTACCTAGTTTACAAGGATTATTATTTCTGCTGAGCAAACCGTATGATGACCCGGGCTGGTGTCCACTGACCAGCCACACAATGGTGTTTGTTTTCTCTCTTGCTACTTGACAGTCTAATTTCTTTTTGTACATGGCTGTTCATTGCAGGTCATCTCTGTTAAACTGCCCGTTGGTTGTCAAAGTGGAGTTTGACATGTTTTTATTTTCTCTAAGACTGTTTAGTTTTACTCTAGCAGATCAACCTTACTGCAGACTTTTGCTCTAACCCTGATTAAACCCTAACCCAGCCAATCAGTCTTACAGTTCACTTGCAAATAACAGATGTATTAGTTTGTGGTTTGATCTAAACTCTAAACTGCTTGTTGCATTTAATCCGTGTCAATGGAATGATTTCTGATCACTGAATTTGAAGGTCTCTGCCTGTTAAAGATCTCTGGGTTATCAGTGAATGTTTATATTTGGTCTGTTCCTCATGTTATTTACCACTGACAAAATATGATGTTTTCAAGAATTGAAATGAATTAAGTAATGCAAACAAAATGGTCGTGTTACTTCCAGGTCTTGCTGCACAAAGAAAGCTGTCATTCCTGATCTGAGTGAGTCTTCCTTTTATACAAACTAATTTTTTGAATGTGACGATGTATGTCTGTCTTGGTTTTGAAACCGTGGTTGTCCGACCAGAATTAGTTTCATATGTGGGTTTTGGATAATTGTACACCAATAAAAAATGTTTGTCAGCTCATCAGAATCAGTCAGAGGTAAGTATACTTTTACTTTTGTTTGTTTGGGCAAAAAATAATAATGAAATTGGTGTAGAGACAAATTGCAGACATTGGTTCATGGTGTATAAGTAGATTATTCTGTATGTAGGCTGCATGTTTTCACACTGGTTAGGTTTCTCGAATCCTTTGTTTACCATTATGATATTCTGCTCCAATATGGTTTTGCATAAAGTTTGATTTTATGAATTTTTACTTGGGCGTAAAGTTTTGATGCTTTGAAAAATTGTCTGCAGTAGATTTTATGACATGGGTTAAATTTTATATGTAGAGATGTTCAGCTCCTGAAGAGTTTAGCTCCAGCCACAGTAAACACCTGTCTGTTAGTCAAGTGAACTGTAAGACTGTGGATGGGCTGGTTCAGGTGTTTTATTGGGCTTTGATCTTTACTCTGCAGGTAGATTGAACACTTGTTTATTGATGCGTTCACTATAGAAGACGTTGTTTGTGTAGTATTATATTTAAGATCTATACCAAGAATGGTTGCTGCCTTTTTATATAGCAATGATGGATATCATACTTTAAAGTGTGTGTCAAGGTCATAAAAAATGTTGTGTTAAAGACTGATCTCTTTACCAAAGTATAGTGAATTTATTTTTCAGTTTCTAATTCTCAACTGCTGCAGTGCTAAAATCTGTTTGCTTTTCAGTTTTATCCCTCTTGATCGGTTTTTAGAGACTGCAGCAGCTCTATATTGTGGTTCATGAGTGACTTGTCATTTACAGCAAGACTGCCAGTACTGCAATACACACCATGCTGCACACACAGAATCTAAGGCAAGTATACTTTAGTTTTACATTACTGTATTGGTTTACTTTGCCGCCTTTGCCATTTTGCACTTTATCTGTATGTTGTAAATTGTTTATTGCATCTTTGGAGTTTTGCACAGTGTCTGTATATTGTAAATTGTTTAGTTTGTTCCATTTTGCACAGTGTCTGTATATTGTAAACTGTTTATTGCATCTTTGGTGTTTTGCACACAGTGTCTGTATATTGTAAATTGTTTTTGCATCTTTGCCATTTTACGTTGCACTGTCTGTATATTGTAAATTGTTTATTGCATCTTTGGTGTTTTGCAACTGTGTCTGTATATTGTAAATTGTTTAGTGTTTCATTTTGCACATTGTCTGTATATTGTAAATTGTTTATTGCATCTTGGTGTTTTGCACAGTGTCTGTATATTGTAAATTGTTTTTACTGGTGTCTTGTCACTGTCACTGCTTCTGCTACTAAAATAAATTCCTAGTATGTGTAAACCAGCTAGGCTCATTGTGATTTATTCTGATCTTCAGGTAAATGATATTTAATGTCCTTTTGGAAATACTGTAGAACACCCTTTATTTGTAAACGCTAGTTTCTAAAAAAAACTGTTTATTTTAAATAAATCGCAATACTCTGTCATTTGGTTCAACTTGGTTCATAGATAAGCTTTGTATGTAGATGGAAGTTTAATGGTATACTTTACACTTTAATCCCCTAATCTTGTCTCAAAATGTGTAAATGACCTTTCTTCAGTGGAACACAATAAGTGAAGGTGTTTGGTTTTGTGTGTGTTTAAAAGTCAATAGGGTTAATGTTTAGTTAACAGTACTGAATACACCTTCATAATGGCTGTTTTACCTTTTCTATTTCTGTATTTCCATCATCAGGTTACTAAAGACTGCAAAATCTCCAGCTTTGAATCTGGAGCCAAGGCCAGAACTAAATCAAGAGTTAGGGTTAGGCATTAGGGAGGGCTAGGGTTTAGGGGTGGGCTGGGGTTACAGGGAAGGTTAGGTTAATTAAGATTGGGGTTAGGGGGAAAAGATCCATACCCTTAGGGTTAGGGTTATGTATATAGGATAAATGCGAAAGTGCATCCCCTGTTGGGTGTGCACTGCACTGTCCCTGAAGGTCCTAGGGAAGGCCTAAATTGGTTTATATACCAATTGGGGCCCCCGATCATATGCACATGGTTTGGTACCCTAGGTATTAGACTTCCATTTGAGTTATACCTAGAGAGCTGAAATTTGGTGAGGATACTTAGTGGGTCACCTGGACGCCCTGAGTAATTGCACCAAGTTTTGTCACTCTAGCACCACCAGGTGCGAAGATATAGCATTGGATCCCCACCCCTTTGTGTTGGACTTAGTCATTTTAGGGTTAGGGTTAGGTATATAGGATAATGTGAAAGTGCACCCCCTAAGGGGGGGGTGCACTTCGTCCCTGAAGGTCCTAGAAGGCTGAAAGTCGGTATATATACTAATTTGGGGGCCCTCTATCATATGCACATGGTTTGGAACCTCTAGGTATTAAACTTCAATTTGACTTATGGCTAGAGATCTGAAATTTGGTGAGGATACTTAGTGAGCCGGCGTGATCCATGGTACCAAGTTTGGTCGCTCTAGCACCATCAGGTGCCAAGATATAGTATTGCACCCCAAAGTTCTTTGTGTCGGACTTAGTCATTTTCGGGTGTTGGACTCTGTCACATCATTGTGAGTTGGTCTTGGTCATATTTTGGTGATTTGGACTTAGTCAAATTTTTATGTGTTTGACTTAGTCATTTTTTGGTGAATTGGGTTAGTCACTCTTTGCTGAGTTGGACTTGGTCGTTTTTTGATGAGTTGGACTTTTTTATTAAATTTTTATGTGTTTGACTTAGTCATATTTTGGTGTGTTTGACTTAGTCATCTACTGATGAGTTGGACTTAGTCAGTTTTGGGTGAGTTGGACTTAGTCATTAGGCTAGGGTGAGTTTGACTTAGTTTTATTTTGGTGTGTTTGACTTAGTCATCTACTGATGAGTTGGAGTTAGTGATTTTTGGGTTAGTTGGACTTAGTCATTTTTTGGTGAGTTTGATTTAGTGATATTTTGGTGTGTTTGACTTAGGCATCTACTGATGAGTTGGACTTAGTTATTTTGTAGTGTTTTTGACATAGTCATTTTTTGATGAGTTGGATTTAGTCCGTTTTTGGTGTGTTTGGCTTAGTCATCTTCATGGGGTGAGTTGAACTTTATTTTTTAGTGTTTTAGTGTTTGGTGTGTTTGGTCAGTTTTAGTGGTTTGGCTTAGTAAGTGTGTTTCTTAGTTGGACTTAGGTGAGCTAGGTTTAGCCACATTTGGGGGTTAAGTTTGACCAAGTTAGGCATAGGTTAGGTTAGGCTAGGGTTAGGCTGTTAGGCTAGGGGGTTAGGTTTGGCTTAGGTTAGGGTTAGGTTAGGGCTAGGCTAGGGTTAGGTTAGGCTAGGTTAGGGTTAGGGTTAGTTAGGCTAGGGGTTAGGGTTAGGCTAGGGTTAGGCTAGGCTAGGTTAGGTTAGGTTAGGCTAGGTTAGGTTAGGTTAGGGTTAGGGCTGGTTAGGGTTAGGCTAGGTTAGGGCTAGGCTAGGCTAGGCAGGGCTAGGGTTAGGCTTAGGCTAGGCTAGGTTAGGTTAGGGTTAGGCTAGGTTAGGCTAGGCTAGGCTAGGGCCAGGCAGCCAGGGTTAGGTTAGGGGTTAGCTAGGTTAGGTTAGGCTTAGGCTAGGCTAGGCCAGGGGTTAGGTTAGGTTGAGGGGTTAGGCTTAGGGCTTGGGTTAGGTTATGCTTGAACTACTGCTTGGACTTAGGTTAAGGATTGGACCTGGTTAGGGTTAGGTTAGAAGAAGAAGGGGTT
>CM032815.1:0-72500 GCA_019155185.1 Beaufortia kweichowensis
TTAAATCCTAACTTCCTAACTTCCTAGTAACTTCAACTCCTAACTTTCTAACTTTAACTTTAACCTAAATTTTAACTTCCCAACTTAAATTCCTAACTTTGCACTTTAACTCCTAACTTAAATTCCCAACTTCCCAACTTTAACTTTAAATTTTAAATTCTAACTTTCTAAACCCCAATTCCTAACTTTAACTTTAACTCCCTAACTTTAACTTTAACTTTTAACTTTAACTTTAAATTTCTTAAATTTAACTTCCTAACTTTTAAATTCCAACCTAACTTTAACTTCCTAACTTTAACTTTAACTTCTAACTTGCTAACTCTAACTCTAACTTTTCTAACTTCAGCAACCTTAACTTTATCTAACTTCTAACTTTTAAATTTCTTAACTTTAACTTTTAACTAAATTCCTAACTTGTAACTTTAACTTTCTAACTTTCTAACTCCTAACTTCCTAACTAAATTTAACCTAACTTAACCTTTAACTCCTAACTTCCTAACTTTAACTTCCTAACTTCTAACCCCTAACTCTAACTTACTAACTTAACTTCTAACTTTCTAACTTAACTTCTAACTTTCCTAACTTTCTAACTTCCTAACTTTAACTCCTAACTTTAACTTCCTAACTTTAAATTCCTAACTTTAACTTTAACTCCTAACTTCTAACTTTCTAACTCCTGTAACTTCTAACTTTCTAACTCTAACTTTAACTTCCTAACTTTAACTTTTAACTTTAACTCCTAACTTTAACTTTAACTCCTAACTTTAACTTTCTCCTAACTTCTAACTCTTAAATCCTAACTTCCTAACTCTTAACTTCCTAACCTAACTCCTAACTTCTAACTTCTAACTTAAATTTTTTAATTCCTAACTCCTAACTTCAAACTCCTAACTTTAACTAAATCCTAACTTTAACTTCCTAACTTCTTAACTCCTAACTTTAACTTCTAACCTCCTAACCCTAACTTCTAACTCCTAACTTTAACTTCTAACTTCCTAACTCCTAACTCCTAACTTCTAACTCTAACTTTAAACTCCTAACTCCTAACTTCCTAACTTCCTAACTTCTAACTTTAACTCCTAACTTTCTAACTTTTAACTCCTAACTCCTAACTCCTAACTCTTTAACTCCTAACTTCCTAACTTAAACCTAACTTTAACTCCTAACTCCTAACTCCTAACTCCTAACTCCTAACTTCCTAACCTAACTCCTAACCTTAACTTTAACTCCTAACTTTAACTCTAACTTTCTAACTTCCTAACTAACTTAACCTAACTTAACTTTAACTTTAACTCCTAACTCCTAACCTTCTAACTCCTAACTCCTAACTTTAACTTCCTAACTTTTAACTCCTAACTTTAACTCCTAACCCTAACTTCTAACTCTAACCTAACTCCTAACTTCCTAACTTCTAACTCTAACTTCTAACTCTAAATTTCTAACTTTAACCCTAACTCCTAACTCCTAACTCCTAACTTAATAACTTTAACTCCTAACTTAACTCCTAACTTCCTAACTTAACCTAACTCCTAACTCTTAACTTTAACTTTAACTTCTAACTCCTAACTTTAACTCCTAACTCCTAACTTTAACTCCTAACTTCCTAACTTCTAACTTCCTAACTCTAACTTTAACTCCTAACTTCTAACTCCTAACTCCTAACTTTAACTTCTAACTTCCTAACTCCCAACTCCTAACTCCCTAACTTTAACTAACTCCTAACTCCTAACTTCCTAACTTCCTAACTCCTAACTTTTAACTTTAACTTCTAACCTAACTTCCTAACCCTAACTTTAACTCCTAACTTCCTAACTCAATCTTAACTTCCTAACTCCTAACTCTAACTTTAACTCCTAACTTTAACTCTAACTCTCCTAACTCCTAACTTAACTTTAACCTTAACTTCCTAACTCCTAACTTTCTAACTCCTAACTCCTAACTCCTAACTTCCTAACCTAACTAACTCCTAACTCCTAACTCCTAACTTTAACCCTAACTCCTAACTTAAACTCCTACTTCCTAACTCTTTAACCTCTAACTCCTAACTCCTAACTTTAACTCTAACTTCTAACCTCTAACTCCTAACTTTAACTCCTAACTCCTAACTTCCTAACCCTAACTTTAACTTAACCCCTAACTTTAACTTTAACTTTAACTCCTAACTAACTTTAACTAACTTCCTAACTCCTAACTCCTTACTTTCTAACTTTAACTAAACTTTAACTCCTAACTCCTAACTCTAACTTTAACCCTAACTCCTAACCTTCCTAACTCCTAACCCCTAACCCTAACTTAACTAACTCCTAACTCCTAACTTAACTCCTAACCCCTAACTCCAACTAACTTTAAATCCTAACCCCTAACTCCTAACTCCTAACCTCTAACCCTAACTTTAAACTCCTAACTTAACTCCTAACCTTAAATCCTAACTTCTAACTCCTAACTCCTAACTCCTAACTCCTAACTCCTAACTCCTAACTCCTAACTCCTAACTCCTAACTCCTAACTCCTAACTCCTAACTCCTAACCCTAACTCCTAACTCCTAACTCCTAACCCTCCAACCCTTAACCCCAACTCCTAACTCCCAACTTAACCCTAACTCCTAACTCCTAACTCCTAAACCTAACTCCTAACTCCTAACCCCTAACTTCTAACCCTAACTCCTAACTCCTAACTCCAACTCCTAACCTTAACTCCCAACTCCTAACTCCAACCAACCCTAACTCCTAACTCCTAACTCCTAACCCCTAACCCCTAACTCCTAACTCCTAACTCCTAACCCCTAAATCTCTAACTCCTAACTCCTAACTCTAACCCTAACCTTAACTCCTAACTCTAACTCCTAACTCCTAACTCCTAACCCTAACTCCTAACTCCTAACTCCTAACCCTAACTCTAACTCAACTCCTAACCCTAACTCCTAACTTTAACCCTAACTCCCTAACTCCTAACTTTCTAACTCCTAACTTAACTCCCTAACTCCTAACTCCTAACCCTAACCTAACCCTAACCTAACTCCTAACCTCCTAACTCTAACTCTCCTAACTCCTAACTCCTAACCCTAACTCCTAAACCCTAACTCCTAACCCCTAACCTTAACTCCTAACTCCCAACTCCTAACTCTAACTCCTAACTCCTAACTTCCTAACTCCTAACTCCTAACTCCAACTAACCTAACTAACTCCTAACTCCCTAACTTAAATCCTAACTCCTAACCCTAACCCTAACTCCAACTCCCTAACTCCTAAACTCCTAACTTCTAACTCCTAACTCCTAACTCTAACTCTCTAACTCCTAACTCCTAAACTCCTAACTCCCAACCCTAACCCTAACTCCTAACTCCCAACCCTAACCTCCTAACTCCTAACTCCTAACTCCTAACTCCTAACCTTCTAACTCCTAACTCCTAACTCCTAACTCCTAACTCCTAACTCCTAACCCTAACTCCCAACCTTTAACTCCTAACTCCAACCCTAACTCTCCCAACCCTAACTCCTAACCCTAACTCTAACCCTAACCCTAACTCTAACCCTAACCCCTAACTTTAACTCCTAACTCCTAACTAACTCCAACTCCAACCTCTAACTTTAACTCCTAACTCCAACCCTAACTAACCCTAACTCCTAACCCTAACTCCTAACTCTAACCCTAATCCCAACCCTAACTTTAACCTTAACCTAACCCTAACTCCTAACTCCTCCTAACTCCTTTAACTCTAACTCCCTAACCTCTAACTCCTAACTCCTAACTTCCTAACTCCCTAACTCCTAACTCCTAACCCTAACCCTAACTCCTAACCCTAACTCCTAACTCCTAACCCTCCTAACTCCTAACTCCTAACTCCTTAACTCCTAACCCTAACTCCTAACCCTAACTCCTAACCCTAACTCCTAACCTTAACTTAACTCCTAACTCCCAACCCCTAACTCCTAACTCCTAACTCCTAACCTCTAACCCTAACTCCTAACTCCTAACTCCTAACCCCTAACCCTAACTCCTAACCCTAACCCTAACTCCTAACTCCTAACTCCTAACTCCTAACTCTAACTCTCCCTAACCCTAACTCCTAACTCCTAACTCCTAACCCTAACCTCTAACCTAACTAACCCTAACTCCTAACTCCTAACTCCTAACTCCTAACTCCTAACCCTAACTCCTAAACCCTAACCCTAACCCTAACTCCTAACTCCTAACCCTAACTCCTAACTAACCTAACTCCTAACTCCTAACTCCTAACCCTAACTCCTAACCCTAACCCCCTAACTCCTAACTCCTAACTCCTAACTCCTAACTCCTAACTCCTAACTCCCTAACTCCTAACTCCTAACCTCCTAAACTCCTAACTCCTAACTCCCTAACTCCTAACTCTAACTCCTAACTCCTAACTCCTAACTCCTAACCCTAACTCTAACTCCTAACTCCTAACTCCTAACCCTAACCCTCCTAACTCCTAACTCCTAACTCCTAACCCTAACTCCTAACTCCTAACTCCTAACTCCTAACTCCTAACTCCTAACTCCTAACTCCTAACCCTAACTCCTAACTCCTAACTCCTAACTCCTAACTCCTAACTCCTAACTCCTAACTCCTAACCCTAACTCCTAACCCTAACTCCTAACTCCTAACTCCTAACCTAACTCCTAACTCCTAACCCTAACTCCTAACTCCTAACTCCTAACCCTAACTCCTAACTCCTAACTCCTAACTCCTAACCCTAACTCCTAACTCTAACCCTAACTCCTAACTCTAACTAACCCTAACCCTAACCCTAACTCCTAACTCCTAACTCCTAACTCCTAACTCCTAACCCTAACTCCTAACTCCTAACTCCTAACTCCTAACTCCTAACTCCTAACTCCTAACCCCTAACTCCTAACTCTAACTCCTAACCTAACTCCTAACTCCTAACTCCTAACTCCTAACCCTAACTCCTAACTCCTAACTCCTAACTCCTAACTCCTAACCCTAACTCCTAACTCCTAACTCCTAACTCCTAACTCCTAACTCCTAACTCCTAACTCCTAACCTCCTAACTCCTAACTCCTAACTCCTAACTCCTAACTCCTAACTCCTAACTCCTAACTCCTAACTCCTAACTCCTAACTCCTAACTCTAACTCCTAACCCAACCCTAACTCCTAACTCCTAACTCCTAACTCCTAACTCCTAACCTCTAACTCCTAACTCCTAACTCTAACTCCTAACTCCTAACTCCTAACTCCTAACTCCTAACCCTAACTCCTAACTCCTAACCCTAACTCCTAACTCCTAACTCCTAACTCCTAACCCTAACCCTAACTCCTAACTCCTAACTCCTAACCTAACTCCTAACTCCTAACTCCTAACCTCCTAACTCCTAACTCCTAACTCCTAACCCTAACCCTAACTCCTAACTCCTAACCCTAACTCCTAACCCTAACTCCTAACTCCTAACTCCTAACTCCTAACTCTAACTCCTAACTCCTAACTCCTAACTCCTAACTTAACCTCTAACTCCTAACTCCTAACCCTAACCCTAACCTCTAACCTCTAACTCCTAACTCCTAACTCCTAACTCCTAACTCCTAACTCCTAACTCCTAACCCTAACTCCCTAACTCCTAACTCCTAACTCCTAACCCTAACTCCTAACCTCCTAACTCCTAACTCCTAACTCCTAACTCCTAACTCCTAACCCTAACTCCTAACTCCTAACTCCTAACCCTAACTCCTAACTAACCTCCTAACCCTAACCTAACTCCTAACTCCTAACTCCTAACTCCTAACTCCTAACTCCTAACCTAACTAACTCCTAACTCCTAACTCCTAACCCTAACTCCTAACTCCTAACTCCTAACTCCTAACTCTAACTCCCTAACCCTAACCCTAACTCCTAACCCTAACCCTAACTCCTAACCCTAACCCTAACCCTAACCTCCTAACTAACCCTAACTCCTAACCCTAACCCTAACCTAACCCTAACTCCTAACCCTAACCCTAACCAAAAAATGACTAACCCTTAACCTCCTAACTCCTAACCCTCACTAACTCCTAACTCCTAACCCTAACTCCTAACACACCAAAATCCTAACTCCTAACCCTAACTCATAAAAACCTGACTAAGTCCAACTCCTAACTCCTAACGACCAACTCCTAACTCAGCAAACTCCTGACTAACCCAAGTCACTTAACTCCTAACTCATAAAAATTTGACTAAGTCCTAATCCTAAAAATATGACCCCACAAGACCGACTCACAATGATGTGACAGAGTCCAATGCACTAAAATGACTAAGTCCGACACAAAGAACTTGGGGTGCAATACTATATCTTGGCACCTGATGGTGCTAGAGCGACCAAACTTGGTACCATGAATCCTAACCCTCACTAAGTATCCTCACCAAATTTCAGATCTCTAGCCATAAGTCAAATTGAAGTTTAATACCTAGAGGTTCCAAACCATGTGCATATGATAGAGGGCCCCCAAATTAGTATATATACCGACTTTCAGCCTTCTAGGACCTTCAGGGACGAAGTGCACCCCTTAGGGGTGCACTTTCGCATTTATCCCTATATACATACCCCTAACCCTAAAAATGACTAAGTCTAACACAAACAACTGGAGGTGCAATACTATATCTTCGCACCTGGTGGTGCTAGAGCGACAAAACTTGGTGCAGTTACTCAGGGCGGCCCACTAAGTATTCTCACCAAATTTCAGCTCTCTAGGTATAACTCAAATGGAAGTCTAATACCTAGAGGTACCAAACCATGTGCATATGACTGGGGGCCCCACAATTAGTATATATAACGAATTTTAGCCTTCTAGGACCTTCAGGGACGAAGTGCACCCCCCCTCTTAGGGGGTGCACTTTCGCATTTATCCCTATATACCTAACCCTAACCCTAAAAATGACTAAGTCCACCACAAAGAACTGGGGGTGCAATACTATATCTTCGCACCTGGTGGTGCTAGAGCGACAAAACTTGGTGTAATTACTCAGGCCGGCCCACTAAGTATCCTCACCAAATTTCAGCTCTCTAGGTATAACTCAAATGGAAGTCTAATACCTACAGTTTCCAAACCATGTGCATATGATCGGGAGCCCCCCAATTAGTATTTATACCGAATTTCAGCCTTCTAGGACCTGGGTTAGGGTTAGGGTTAAAAAAGAAATAAAGAAATAGAAAAAGAAATGGTAAAACAGCCATTATGAAGGTGTATTCCGAGTACTGTTAACTAAACATTAGCCCCCATTGACTTTTAAACAGACACAAAACCAAACACCTTCACTTATTGTGTTCCACTAAAGAAAGGTCATGTACACATTTTGAACAAGATTAGGGGATTAAAGTGTGAAGTACACCATTAAACTTCTGTCTACATACAAAGCTTATCTATGAACTAAGTTGAGCAAATGACAGAAGTATTGCGATTTATTTAAAATAAACAGTTTTTAGCAACTGTAACGTTACAAATACAGGGTGTTCTACAGTATTTCCAACAAAAGACATTAAATATCATTTACCTGAAGATCAGAATAAATCACAATGAGCCTAGTTGGTTTACACATAATAGGAATTTATTTTAGTAGCAGAAGCAACAGAGTGACAGTGACAAAACACCAGTAAAAAATAATGTACAATATACTGTACAGACAATGTGCAAAATGGCAAAGATACAATAAATATACAATCTACAGACAACATGCAAAATGGCAAAGATACAATAAACAATTTACAATCTACAGACACTGTGCAAAATGGCAAAGACGCAATAAACAATTTACAATATACAGACACAGTGCAAAACTCCAAAGATGCAATAAACAATTTACAATATACAGACAATGCGCAAAATGGCAAAGATACAATAAATATACAATATACAGACAACATGCAAAATGGCAAAGATACAATAAACAATTTTCAATCTACAGACACTGTGCAAAATGGAACAAACTAAACAATTTACAATATACAGACACTGTGCAAAATGGAACAAAATAAACAATTTACAATATACAGATAAAGTGCAAAATGGCAAAGGTGGCAAAATAAACAAATACAGTAATGTAAAACTAAAGTATACTTGCCTTAGATTCTGTGTGTACGCATGCGTGTGTATTGCAGTACTGGCAGTGCGCTGTAAATGACAAGTCACTCATGAACCACAATATAGAGCTGCTGCAGTCTCTAAAAACAGATCAAGAGCAAACAGATTTTAGCACTGCAGCAGTTGAGAATTAGAAACTGAAAAATAAATTAACTATACTTTGGTAAAGAGATGAGTCTTTAACACAACATTGTTTATGACCTTGACACACACTTTAAAGTATGATATCCATCATTGCTATATAAAAAGGCAGCAACCATTCTTGGTATAGATCTTAAATATAATATTACACAAACAACGTCTTCTATAGTGAACGCATCATTAAACAAGTGTTCAATCTACCTGCAGAGTAAAGATCAAAGCCCAATAAAACACCTGAACCAGCCCATCACAGTCTTACAGTTCACTTGACTAACAGACAGGTGTTTACTGTGGCTGGAGCTAAACTCTTCAGGAGCTGAACATCTCTACATATAAAATTTAACCCACGTCATAAAATCTACTGCAGACAATTTTTCAAAGAATCAAAACTTTACGCCCAAGTAAAAATATTCATAAAATCAAACTTTATGCAAATGCATATTGGAGCAGAATATCATAACGGTAAACAAAAGGATTCTGAAACATAACCAGTGTGAAAACATGCAGCCTACATACAAAATAATCTACTTATACACCATGAACCAATGTCTGCAATTTGTCCCTACACCAATTTCATTATTATTTTTGCCCAAACAAACAACAACAAGTAAAAGTATACTTCCCTCTGACTGATTCTGATGAGCTGACAAACATTTTTATTGGTGTACAATTATCCAAAAACCCACATATGAAACCAATTCTGGTCGGACAACCACAAAAAACAAGACAGACATACATCATCACATTCAAAAAATTAGTTTGTATAAAAGGAAGACTCACTCAGATCAGGAATGACAGCTTTCTTTGTGCAGCAAGACCTGGAAGTAACACAACCATTTTGTTTGCATTACTTAATGCATTTCAATTCTTCAAAACATCAAATTTTGTCAGTGGTAAATAACATGAGGAACAGACCAAATATAAACATTCACTGATAACCCAGAGATCTTTAACAGATGAGACCTTCAAATTCAGTGATCAAAAATCATTCCATTGACACAGATTAAATGAAACAAATGTTTAGAGTTTAGATCAAACCACAAACTAATACAGCTGTTATTTGCAAGTGAACTGTAAGACTGATTGGCTGGGTTAGGGTTTAATCAGGGTTAGAGCAAAAGTCTGCAGTAAGGTTGATCTGCTAGAGTAAAACTAAACGGTCTTAGAGAAAAACAACATGTTGAACTCCACTTTCACAACCAACAGGCAGTTTACCAGAGATGACCTGCAATGAACAGCCATGTACAAAAAGAAATTAGACTGTCAAGTAGCAAGAGAAAACAAACACCATTGTGTGGCTGGTCAGTGGACACCAGCGGGTAGTCATACGGTTTGCTCAGCAGAAGTAATAATCTTTGTAAACTAGGTACAGACGTTCAGTCACTGAAAGACATGCAGACTGTGATCAGTAAAGTTTAAATCTTGTTAACAGCTGATGAAGACTTTTACAGTGTCATGAGACTGATCTTTAGTAAACGGATGTACAGAAATCATGTTAGGGTTATTAGCAGAAGTGAAATGGATTTAGATAACTCATCATTCTGTTTTAATGTCATTGTTCAGTGGATTCACAGGCAGACATGCAGATATTAATACAAGATTGGTCATCACATCAGTAAGTACACAACAGCAGTTTACTCCGACTTGATGCTCCTAAACAGCATCAACAGCAATCACCTACATATCTGATGGGGAAAGTGTTTTAAACTAAAACCAAAGGGTATAGAGTAACCTTTTAAAAGGGATAGTTCACACAAATCACAATTACTTTCACTAACTCATTAGTGTAGATAAAAATCTGTATTATCCAGTAACTGTCTGCACAGTACAGCAGTGAATCAGGATCTAAAGCTGAAGCTGCAGCAGTCTCTAATAACCTAGAGGAAGGCAGATAAAGCACCACCACACATTACAAAAGAACACGTTTATACTGAACAACGACAACAACTATTGAATTGACAAGACAAGCATAAAGTTGTGAAATTTACAACAAAAGTGCAGTAATCGACTTCAAGCTTAATAAAGTGAGATTTTGAGTTTTGACAAACCAAAGCAGCAAAGATTTAAAGTTGTGAATTTGTATTGTTCTTAACAATATTCTGTTCAATATATTGTTTTTTTTCCCCATTGTGTCTTACAGTCCTGGAGTGTAATGCAGTCTGCAGTAAGTGAGGTGATGACCGTAATCCTCATCATCTGTACGTTACAGGCAGGGATGAGCAGCTGACAGACGTCACACATGAATCTGGATCAAAGCTGGAGCTCCTGCAGTCTCTAGTAACCTCATGAACATGCAGAAATAGGAAAGCAAACAAATGTTAAAACGATAATTACGAATGAGTATATTGAACATTGGCCTCAATTGACTTAAATTACACAAACACAAAAGCAGACAAAAATAGAAGTTCTAGTTCTAGAAGTTCACAAGTTATAGAAAACAACATTTTGAACCACATAGGGCAGAGAGTTGGAAGACACTCACTAAGACCCCTTTCTTTGTGCAGCAAGAGCTGGAACATGACAATTATGCGTGCATTACTTAATGCATTTTAATTCCTGAATGTCTAAATATTAAATTGTGTCAGTGGTAAATAACATCAGGAACAGACCAAATATAAACATTCATTGATTATCTGGAGATCTTTAACAGATGAGACCTTTAAATTCCGTGATATAATTCTATCAACACCAATTTGAAATGTAACAAGCAGTTCAGATTACAAATACTGTGATTTTACCTCCTCCATGACATTTACCTTCCTGAAGAGTTTAGATCAAACCACAAACTAACACATCTTTTATTTTTAACTGACCTGTAAGACTGTGATGGGCTGGTTCAGGTGTGTTCAATCAGGGTTGAAGCAAAACTCTGCAGTAAGGTCGAAAGCATTTACAAAGAAATTAAACTGCCAAAAGTGACAAGAGAAAAAATAAACCACAATTGTGTCGCTGATTAGTGGACACCAGCAGATAGAGACACGGATTGCTCTGCAGCAGTTATAATCCTTGCATACAGACCTGCAGAAATTCATTCAGTGAAGTTTACATCATTATCTTAACAGCTGATGAGCAGTTTAACTGTGTGACATCTTACAGCGATGAAGTCGTATATACGCTATAAACTCACCATTCTGTCCTGATGTCATCGTTCAGTTAATTCACACGCAGACATGCAGATATTAACACAAGACTGGCATTCAAACAATGAAGTAGTACACGACAGCAGTATTCGGACAATCGGCTTTTCCTGAAGGACTGCAATCAGCTACAAATCACAAATTAAGAAGTTTGCTTTTTGCTCAATTTAAAAAGGGATACTTGGCCCAAAATTACATTCACCTTCATTAACTCACCCATGTCGTCACAAAACCTGTATCATCTAGAACTGCATTAGCAGGGACGCATGAATCAGGATTTAAACCTGGAGCTGCTGCAGTCTCTAATAAACCATGTAAAAATGGTTAGGGTCTTCTTTAAACACGTCATCTTAAATAAATGACGTGTTTAAAGACCACCAAACAAGGTTGGAAAATGTTAGAGAAAATCCTGAGAAGTTTAGATCCAACCACAAACCAACACATCTGCCTGTAATTTATGTGAACTGTAAGACTGTGATAGGCTGGTTCAGATGTGTATTATAGTTGGATTAAATCTCAACAGGAAGGTAGCCATCACAAGAGACAATGGACCAATAAACCACCACCACACAAAAACACTTTGTACTACAAAATGAACAAGCAATGAGAAAAGGTGCAGTAATCTGCTTCAAGTCAAGTATAATGTAGAGTCAAAACAAAACTGCATAGTAAAAATTGTATATTTGTATTGTACTTTACATTGTGCCTTACAGTCCCAGTGTGACACAGTCTGCAGTAAATGAGCTAATGATGGTAATCCTCATCTGTGCAGTACTGCCAGTCATTAGCAGCTGAAAGATATTACATGACTCAGGATCCAAAGGTTGTCCAGTAACTTCATGAGGAACAAAAACAGAAATATAAATATTAATCGGTTTTTAACAACTGTAACATAACACAACACAGGTGACATACAGCACTTACAATTATTGCTAAATTCATTCACCTGAAGATGTACATTCCAGTTGAGCAGAGATCAAACCACAATAAAACACCTGAACCAGCCGATCAACAAATCAAACCGTTCACTTGAGTTACAGACAGGTGTGTTAATGGGATTTGAACTCAACATCTCTACATATAAAAACCAAACCCAAAAACCTCAAATCTACTGTAGATTTAATTTCCAAAGCTTTACTTTTCTTATACATACAATTTCAAAAGATTGATAAAATCATGCTCTAGACGTGAAACCATATTGCAGCAGAAACCACCATAAACAAACTCCTTTAAAACATGAAAGTGTGAAAAGATACAGTCTACATACAATAAAAGACACTAATAACATGAACAGATAACAGCACTTCATCTTTTACACCAGTGTCACTTCACTTGTCAAAATACACTGGAAAAACAAAATGAAAGTACACTTGCCTCTGTACGCAATGAGAATCTGATCAGCCCATCAGAATCAGTCAGATATGAAAAGGTTTCAGGCGAGAATCACAGTGAGCTGTAATGTATCCAAATGTACTGAATCCAAACCGCTGCTAATTCAAGTAGCTGAACTACTTTAGTTTACAGCCTGCAAATGCAAAACAGACACTGGAGATGCATATCATTTTAGCAGATGTTTAAGTCCTCATGCACATTTGATAAATGGTCATCTGAAAAGCTGTGTGCATGGTTGGATGAAGTGGGACAGAAATAAAAAGCAAATGGATGTTAGTGTACCAGCTGTACAGAGTTAGAAACTGAAAATAAACTATACCTCGCTAAAGAGATCAGCCTTTAAACTGTCTAAAAACAATGTTTATAAAACATGGTCAAACAATGTTGGGTTAATGAATGACATCACTCATTGCTATAACAAAAGGCAGCAAAGATTCTTTGTTTAGATCTTAAATAACATTACACAAACAATTTCTCCTATAATGAACATCAGTACATGAGTGCTCAATCTACCTGCAGAGTAAAGATCAAAGTCCAATAAAACACCTGAACCAGCCCATCAGTCTTGCAGCTCACTTGACTTACAGACAGGCGTTTAGTGTGGTTGGAGCCAAACATTTCTACATAAAACTAACCCAAATCATAAAATGTACTCAAGACATTTCTCCAAAGCATCAAAATGCATAAAAAGATTCATAAACACACACTAGATGCAAAACCATGTTGGATCAGAATATCACAACAGTAAACAAAATGATTCTGAAATTTAACCCTGAAAAAAACAGCCTACATAGAGTATAATATACTAATACAATGTAAACAAATGTCTGCAGTTTCTCTTTACACCAATCTCATTTCATTATTTTCCCAAATAAACCAGAACAAAATATCAAATGAAAATACTAACCTCTGATTGAATCAGATTGCCTGACAGACACTTATTGGTGTACAATTATCCAAAAACCCAAAGATATGAAACGGATTGTGGTCAGACAACCACACAGTTCCAAAATGATCAAAATGTTCACATAGATTCCTATGAAACAAAAAACAAGACACAGACAAGAGACATCAGTTTCAATATGACTTTAAATGAGTTTGTACAGATGGAAGACACTCACTCCGATCAGGAATGTGCAGGAAGATCTGGAACCTTCAAGTAACGTGATCATTATGTGTGTATTACTTACTGCATTTTAATGCCTAAATGTCTAAACATTAAATTGCATCAATGGTAAATAACATGAGGAACAAACCAAATATAAACATTCACTGATAATCTGGAGATCTTTAAACTCAGTGATCAAAACCCATTCTATTGACACAGATTTGAAGTGTAACAAGCGGTTTAGATTACAATTACTGTAGTTTTACCTCTGCCATGTCATTTACCTTCCTGAAGAGTTTAGATCAAACCACAAACTAACGCATCTGTCTGTTATTTTCATGTGAACTGTAAGACTGATTGGCTGGTTCAGATGCGTTTAATCAGGGTTGGAGCTAAACTCTGCAGTAAAGTCGATCACCTGGAGCAAGACAAAAACACTTTCCATAACATTACATACATGCTATTAGAAACGAGGGCTGAAAGTCATCGACAGACATTGTGATCACTGAAGTGTCCCTCACAATTTTTATTGGCAAACAGAAGACAGACACTGCTTGGCATCATGTGTAGAACATCAAGTGATTCACACATGAGTGATTCTCATTCACACTGACAGAAAGAGTTCACAGGAGAACAAAAGTAAAACATTAAATGTGCACATGCAGTGAATATAGCAGTTAATGGAATTACAGTCAATCAGAATTTTTTTCAGTGCAGACCAACCCAAGCTGCATAAAGACAAAGCTGTGCATTCGTGGTTGATGTCAGGGTGTGACGCAGTCTACAGTAAGTGAGGTGATGACCATAATCCTCATCATCTGTACAGTACCAGCAGTGATCAGCAGATGACAGACGTCACACATGAATCAGGATCAACCCTGCAGCTCCTGCAGTCTCCAGAAACCTCACAATGGACTTGCAGAAAGAGAAAGAGGAAAGCAAACAGAAATTATATAGAAATTATGAATAAGGTGTATACAGAACATTGTTAACTAAACAACATTAGGCCCCATTGACTTCCATTATATAGACCCAAAACCAGACATCAAAATGTTTTGTTTCACTGTTTCAAAGGTAAGTGTTTTAAACCACATGAGTGTGTTCAAGTTTAAGTTCATTTGTATAGCGCTTTAACAGCGTAGCCACTAACCACCGTTTCAAAGCAGCTTTAGAGCAGAATGTTAGTTAATAACAGCGTGAAGTAAAGCCCCGGTCCACATTAAACTTCTGTATGAACAAAAGTTCAGGAAATGACAAAAATATTGCATCCCATTAATTATTAACCATTTTTGAACTAACGTTACACAAATACAGTGATCTACAGTATTCACAATACAAGGCATGAAATTCATTTACCTGAAGACGTACATTCCTGTTGAGCAAAGATCAAACTTCAATAAAACACCTGAACCAGCCAATCACAGTCTTACAGTTCTCTTGAGTTACAGACAGGTGTTTTAATGTGATTTGAGCTAAACTCTTCAGGAGATGAACATCTCTACATCTAAAGATCCAACTAAACCTTTAAAAACTACTGTAAGCAATATTTCTCTAACCCTAACTGTTTTAGTGCAGTTAGAACTAAGCTCAAGAACATGCATCTCCAGAAACTGGACTGAATATCAACACCCCAAAAACAACAGTTTTCCTACCACATCACCCAGATAATTGCACACAAAATTAAGAAATGATATAAATATTGCACAGCAATGCAGAAAGTCCAAACAAAAGTATACTTGCCTTGATTGATTCCATGCATGTGTGTGTATTGCAGTACTGGCAGTGAGCTGTAAATGACAAGTCACACGTGAAGCAACTCAAAGATGCTGCAGTCTAAAAAAAAGATCAGATCAAGAGGGAAAAAATTTTTTAGCATAGCAGCAGTTGAGAATTAGAAACTGAAATAAATGTTTCGTACTTTGCTAAAGAGATGAATCTTTAAAGCGTGCATCTGGGTAATAAACAATGTTCCGTTAAAGAATGATATCAATCACTGCTATATAAAAAGGCAGCAAACATTATTGGTATAGATCTTAAACATAACATTACACAAACAATGTCTTCTATAGTGAACACATCAATACACAAGTGATCACGTTGTACGGTAAGTTGTACTGTTTTTCCAAACCCAACCCTAACTTGTGCTTAAAATTCAGTTTGATCATACACACTAGGTGTAAAACCATACGAGCAGCTTATCACAACAGTAAACAAACTAGTGAATACATGCATGACATGCTAGTTTAACATTAATGTGCAGTTTTGTCCGTTTACACTGAAGACATTTTATTTTGCTCAAATACAACAGAACAAGCCAAAAGAATGTATACTTTCCTCTGATTATGAGGTCTGTCAGTCATAAACCCACATATGAAACAGATTCCAGTCCAACAACCACACAGTTTTAGATCACTGTCAGACTGTTCACCGAGATTGCTCTATGAAACAAGACAAAGCAGACATGAGACAAGTTAGCAGACATTAGTTTCAATAAATTACCTTGATGGAAAGACTCACTTGTATCAGGAATGACAGCTTTTCTTGTGCAGGAAGCCCTGGATCATTTACTTTAACTGCAATAAAGATCAGTGAAGAGTTTCTCATCAT
The DNA here is from genome assembly GCA_019155185.1 of Beaufortia kweichowensis. NCBI lineage: Eukaryota > Metazoa > Chordata > Actinopteri > Cypriniformes > Gastromyzontidae > Beaufortia > Beaufortia kweichowensis. The sequence continues at coordinate 16,479 of CM032815.1, forward strand.
TATTTGTTAAAGCTGACAAGCAGTTTAACAGTCTTAAAGTTAGGAAAGAGACGGTTCTTCAGTGAAGGGAAATGTACATAAATCATATTAGAAACTATCAGAAGTGAAATGGATATACATAAACGTACCATTCTGTCATGACATTGAACCACATCAGGGTGAATGACAGGGAGAGAAAACAAATCAATTAAAAAGGTTAGGAGGATTCAAACTATTGTGTGAAATAAGTTAAAGACAGAAGTATTGTGTCCCATTAAATATTAAATGGTTTTAACTAACACTACACAAACACAGGGTGCTCGAAAGCATTTACAAACCAGATGTTAAAATCTCCCATTAAATATTAAATGGTTTTAACTAACAGCATTTACTCGACAGCATTTACAAACCAGATGTTAAAATCATTCACCTGAAGATGCACATTCCTGTTGAGCAAAGATCAAACTCCAATAAAACACCTGAACCAGCCAATAACAGTCTTACAGTTCACTTGAGTTACAGACAGGTGTTTTAATGTGGTTGGAGCTGAACGGCTCTACATAAAATTCAACCCATATAAAATCTAAAATTTTTCAAAGCAGGGTTAGCGATAGCAGGTAAGTAAGTCCAAGTAACAATAGTGAGACTGGACGGTGACTGACTGTGTGAGAGTGTCTTTTAAAGCCAGTGCAGTGATGGTGAACAGGTGATGATTGGAACTCAGGTGAAGGTGATCGCTGTGATATGGTGGCTTGAGAGCCTGGCGTGTCCGTGACAGTAACCCCCTCCCCACGGCCCTGCTTATTTTCTTGCACAAAGCCTGCAGGACAAAAAGACAAACGAGGAACAAGTCACCTTTGAAATGTAATGCACAACAACAATCATATAACCGTTAAGACATCTTTAAGGGGCTAAAAATCAAGAAAGTGACAAAGTTCAGCACAGCGGAGTATCTTTGCTGGCAAACACACTGTTGCAGGCAGATTAATCAATAGTTTGTTACAGAAGTGCTCACAACCACAGGAGAGGAATATGAAATAAATAAACCAAATTCTGTTTGGGGACAGAGAAACGTTATTAATACTAAAAGTGCAGAAAAGCAGCAAAACCTTCAGCAGACAGCTGGCTACTCACCAAACCTATAAAACCAAATGGACAGACAGATTCATCAGGCCTGTAAAACACACCCATTTAACATGTTAACAGTTACCATCCCTCAGGGGAACACCAATATTATTTTCCCATTCACTTTTAATATTAAATTAAGTTAATTATTAATTATTATTAATTATTAAATTAAGTTAATAAGTTAAATTCCATGTCAATCATGACAAACCATATTATTGGAAAGGTATAAGACTCAAAAACCAAAGACACAAAAAAAATTCAGCTTTAGATTGAGGACATGCATTAAAAGGTTCATTAAAACATGTTCAACAAAAAAAAACTAAATTTTGTAGTGTTGTCCGAATTGAGTGAACGACTCATTTCCTTCATTCGATCAATACTTTATAGCCCCAATGCACTCTGATTTCAAGGGTACACATTGGCAGAGCCAGGGATTTTTTATAGGGGTGGTCAGGCAGGGGCCAGCAGTTACTCAAAGTTACTTTAAGTTAAACGTTTCTATAACATTCGTTATATAAAATCAATCTTGATACTATCGTTTACACTGGAATGATTGCATTGTGGTAAACATTTATGATAAAAACATAACTTCACAAATTTTCCTAAACTCATAGATGACTCCAGAAATACTTTTAACCATCTAAAAAGTCAGCTATTGTAAAGCTAACTGCTTCCTAATGTCTTTATACACAGGACATTGATAAAACTTATCTTTAAACGAATAAAACAATAAATTTTCTCATTTTCTAGTTTAGCTGATAGGATGTGTTGTTGTACTCGAACACACGAAGTTGATCAAAACACTGAGGCTGCGCTGTACTCTTTCTCTTACCCTTTACTAGAGGTAGAAAACCGCACTATTTTTGAAAACTCTCACAATGCCCATCAATGCCCATCAATGCTGCCCATCAATGCCTATCAATCCTGCCCATCAATGCCTATCAATCCTGCCCATCAATGACCATCAATGCCCATCAATCCTGCCCATCAATGCCCATCAATCCTGCCCATCAATGATGCCCACAGTATCTATACAAGCGTCTGAATTTACTCACTCATTTTCGTTTACTCCTTCCCCATATAGTGGACTATTTGGCATTCCCTATTGGAGTGAAGGATTTCAGAGCCAGCATTCAGTGGTCGTGCTCTTTGATTATTTTAACACTCACCTCATGTATCACAGTGTAATGTTGTGTAGAGGAAAGAGTTGAATCACAAACTTGCATCTGTGAATTCTCCACTAAAGGTAAATCCGTCCATCCGTCAGAGGAGAGAGACACTAAGACACTTATAAAAACAACAAAAAGCTAAAAAACCATTTGGTCACCAGTATGTATTTCTCATGTAAAAGTGTTGTCTTCCTCTCATTCGCAAGAAACACGTTAAGGTTTAATCACGCAGAAATCAACAACCTTCACATGAACAAACCAAACAAATAAATGAACGCGCAAATGACGCCGCGCCTTTTAAACACGACAAAAAACGCGCGCTTTACCCCTCATAACCAATCATCATCAGAGCCAATTTTTCAACCAATGGGCTTTCAGTATTATTGTAGCGCGTCATCAAGCCTGCCTGTGGGGACGGGTGGAGAGTAACTTTAAATTGAGCAATAATATGAATGAAATGTGCATTCTTTATATAAACACATGTGAACACTAGTGAAAAGTCTGTAATAAACAATGTGTGTTAATGAAGTAGGATGTAATACAGGTGAGTAGATGAAAGATGGCGCTCTGCTTTCATTAATAAACGTTTGTGTTGCTCGCAGTCTGTGATTTCGGCGAATTTTGACTATATTAACTAATGTTGGGTTTGTGATCAGAACTACTTGCATCCATTTTCAAAAATGAAGGCTAGTTTAAGAGAGAGATTTGTGTCTGAGGAGCTCTCGCGGTGTTTGGTGAAGTTTGGGTTAACACCAAAACTCACTAGGGTTAGGGTTTAAACTGTGTAAAATGTGGCTATACAATGTCAATCTGTCAAAAACATAATTACACCCTACACCTTTACTATAGTAAAACCACAGAGAATATGAATACATGCAAACAAATGCTGCTCATAGTGTTAAAATAAACAAGGCAACCAACTGCTTTTAATAAAACATTTTATTATATAGTATAAATAGGGAGAGGGTATTTAGCATTCAACTTAACTTTAAAACATTTTATTATATAACAGTGGAAAAGAGCCTCCATTGTTGATTGCATTCTTTCACGTCGTCTGATTGAACACTGACCATGGGAACGTATTACAATTACATTTTGGGGAAAACAACACAATATGTAATATTACTTTAATCTCATCCGAACTCTGCTTAAGGTAAAGGTAAACCAGCAATACGTAACATAAAAACACTAAATTCACATATTAACATTATATAAACATGAGTTGCGTGGATATACCACTCATCTCACATATGAAACCAATGAACACAATGAAGCAGTGTGGCTTCTTTATAGGGTTAGGGTTAGGGTTAGGGTTAGCTCGCCTAGTGTCAATACATTTCTCTATTTCCCTATGACTCTGGATTTGTCATGGCATGTTGTTGCTATGGAAACATTTGATGTAAACATTGTTCATACATTTCTTCTTTTTATATATGTACAGTGTGCACCAGTGTGACAGCAATAAAAACATCACACACATGTAATTCAGTGGGAGGCGGAACCTTCGTTAGTGTTCGTGTGTAACACCGGCAGTAATTACAGGTTACACAAACACATTACGCTATACACACACACACACACACCTGTACACATATATGGACGCAGATACGCGGTGAGTGTTTAATGTTACTTAATGTATGTGTAACGGCTTCAACCTCGTTTAAGTAACACAAATACACATGACCGTGTAACTAACTTTATTCAATGACGAACCCATAATCCTAAAAACGAACATAAACAATTAATTTTGATCTCGCTCTTATACTAAATTCTGCAGTTAAGTTCATTGTCTTTGTTACTGAATTCCGATAATAACGTATAAGGAGAAAATCTTGAATTCGTTGAATTATGTCAATGTTTGTAAATGCAGCACGTTTTTCCTTTCGTGTTTATCGAGTCACAAGAAAACTGCTTGTGTTCTTGTCATTATTCAGGTCGTTTGCAATATGTCATCAGTGATATCACATGGATTTAAAAGCAGTAAACAGGACTTCAGCTTTGGACCCTGGACGGTTACTGCTGCAAAGACTCATATTATGAAGTCTAAAGATATTGAAAGGTCAAAGCATGGTTTCTTTGTTAGATGGTTGTAATCTTAACTGTTGTATTGATGTTGTATTAAAATGATCAGTGTTTTAACCTGGTATAACATAAGATCACACCATTTGACTGAGCAATACTTCGGTCACAGGTTAGCAGATGAGATGCACATGCCATCTCTCCCAGAGATGCTGTTTGGTGACAATGTGCTGCGCATTCAGCACACGGATGGTTTTGGGATCGAGTTCAATGCAATTGATGCTCTCAAATGTGTCAACAACATGCAAGACTCTGTAAAAGTGGCTTGTGCACAGGAGTGGCAAGAAAGCAGGTAAAATACACTGAAGCAAAATCATTTTTTCACTGTAACTCTTTATGTAAGAATAATCATCTCCGTTCCAGGGCCGACTCTGAGCATTCGAAAGAGGTGGTGAAACGTTACGATTGGACATACACAACAGATTACAAAGGGACTTTACTTGGAGAGCACATACAGATGAAGGTATTTCACCCTATCTAGCTAAAATTTCAGTCTCCTTTACTTAGAAATAACATTTGTGTGTGTATCACACAGGTGACGCCAACCACAGAACGGATTGACATGGAGAAGCTGAAGGCACGAGAGCAGATCAAGTTTTTTGAAGACGTGCTTCTGTTTGAGGATGAATTGCATGATCACGGCGTGTCTATGATCAGTGTGAAAATTGTCAGTTCTTTACCTACAAATTTGCCATATTATCACTGTTTAGGCATTTGTGGTTGTAACAGGCATATACACATTTATGTCTGTAGCAGGTTCAAAAAGAAATAAAGTGTTGTACTGTAGCAAACAATGTACATTATGAGATTTAACTTTTTTTACTTGTGAGGGCTAGTTTTTTACATGTTTCAGTATATTTCAGAGGATGTTTTCATACATTTGTGTAGCCAAACCTATACACACACAGACACATTTACACAGCTGTACCTGATTCCGTAAGCTAGAAGAAAACATGTCAACTGTTTGATCGTTTCAGAGAGTGATGCCCACCAGTTTCTTTGCTTTGCTGCGTTTCTTCCTAAGAGTGGACGGGGTGCTGATTAGGATTAATGACACGCGTCTTTATCACGAGGCAAGTTTCATCTGAATCATCGTATACATTATTTAATACCGATTTTGAAAGTTATTTATCTCTTGTGTTTTCACCTCTCTTTCTTTACACAGGCTGGAAAAAACTACATGATAAGAGAATTTAGCACACGTGAAAGTAAAATATTAGATCTACAGGTGAGCAAAAAGCAATCATAAAATATTAAATGACTCTTTCTGTTTAAGTATGTTTATAGAAATTTCTTCCGCTTATGTTGTTGGTCAACTGATCACTGACAGTGTCTCTGTTTGTTTCAGCATGTTCCCCCAGCCGTTTACACAGACCCCAATGAGATCGCCCAACACTTACCACTGAAACTCACAGAGTGTGAGAAACTCACATTTTTAGAGAGTACGAGAGACAAACAGAATCTTCATCGTCTTCACAGTGACGTTGAGTGGAGCAAAACCCAACATGAGACACGCGTGTACATCTGACACACTAAAGACTTGCTCTCCGTCTTCATTGTTACTGGAGAATCACGTCTGTAAACTCATTATGGAGAAATGTTTGTTCCAGATTAATGTGAATTGTGAAAGGTGGTTTATATGTGCTTCTGATTTAATGAGAAAGCTTTTAATAAAATCCTTTAAATAATTTTAGTGGATTGGGATATCCCTGTATGATAATCATATATGAAGGTAAATTAGTAGCAAAACTGGAGAGCTTGTTTACTTGAATGTGAGAACTTAAATTTACACTCACAGCCCTGATGTGACAATCTGAATCTCTCGATTCACACACACACACAGACAAACATCTGATCAAAACATCTGTTTTACATTTGAAGCTGCAGATTAATAGTTACACACGTGTAAAATGACATTCACATAAACAAAAGTGTACGACAGATTAACGTTTACACTTTACTTTAGTTCTCAGATCTCTCAGTAAAAGTGTCGCTTTGACTTCTGTGATCTGCCGCGGGTGATGCCTGACCAATAAACAACCCCAGCCAGTGCGGAAACATACATGTTATGTTATTTTAACTCTTTGAAAACAAATGACATGAAATATCAGAGATTCAGATTTTCACATCAGGGCTGCGAGTGTAAATCTCCGTTTACAAATAGAAATATTAATATGACAAGTTCTCACATTTAAATAAGCAAGCTCTCGAGTTTTGCTACTGATTTACCTTCATAATCATAACTCAAAAGTACTTATACATAACAATGCGATCCGTCTTGCATGTTTTGGAATGACTTCACAATGACGTTAAGTAAATAAATCCGGAACTGTTATTTGAGGTTTGACTTCCCCCCCGGTTTAATTCATGGTGACACAGGCGGAGCATGTGGTAAGTCGGTCGCTGTTATTAGTAAACGTGCTTTCTGTTTAATTTACAATAATTCCGACACGTCCGATTCAAGTATAATTCAGTGCAAATGACTCTCGACTCGACACTCGTATTAAACCTAACTGACAGGCTTTTTATGCATGTTTTGACATTGTAGTTTGACAGTATGGGTTCAATAAAATTGTTGTGCCACAGAGATGTCAAAGAAGGGCAGAAGATTGAATAAACGCGTTGGACAGGAGGAGGACGAGGAGGTACCTGTCAAACAGAGGAAGACGATGATGGTGAAGAAGAGTTCAGCTGATGCTGCTCTGTGCTTCGATTCGCCTCGTGATCTCTTTCAGAGTCTCATCAGTCCGATGAGTGTGGAAGAGTTTTTCCAGCAGTACTGGGAACAGAAACCGTTAGTTTTACGCAGATCAGATGCTGCTTTCGCGTCATATTACCGCTCTCTGTTTCAGCTGTGTGATGTGCAGCAGCTCTGCGATCATCACGAGCTTCAGTACTGTACAGACGTCAATGTCTGCCGGTGTGTGGACGGACAGAAGAAAGTTCTGAATAAAGAAGGACGAGTGAAGTACAGCCAGCTGAAGTCTGACTTGAAGCAGAAAAAAGCCACCATACAGTTCCATCAGCCGCAGAGGTTTAAGGTCAGAGTCACACCTTCAGCGTTGTGTGTGTAATGTGTGTGATGATGTTGTGATGATATCTGGACATTGTGTGTTCGCAGGATGAGTTGTGGCACATTCAGGAACGCTTGGAGTGCTTCTTTGGTTCACTGGTCGGTTCTAATGTGTACATCACACCTGATGGTTCTCAGGGTTTGCCGCCACACTATGATGATGTTGAGGTGTGCGCCACTATGTCATTTCTGTCTAGTGTAAGAAGTTTTCTGCAGTGTACACTGCTCAGTAGTGTTATTCAGTCTGGTAAATCCTAAACGGACATTTCTTCATGTTGGTGCGTCTTCAATTAGTTAGCAGAACTGAATTTTTGCATTGAACGTTGGTGGTTCATGAATAAAGTCAAAGAGCTAATCGCTCTTACCTTTTTGTATTCAAACCAGACCAGTTTAACTGTGTTGGTATCTCTTCTGTACAGGTCTTCATTCTTCAGCTGGAGGGGCAGAAGCACTGGAGGCTTTATGAGCCCACTGTCCGTCTGGCACGAGAGTACAGTCTGGAGCCAGAAGAAAATATTGGCACCCCCACACATGACTTTATACTGCAGGTATAAAACCTAAATTTAGTATAAAACATTTTATGAGTGAACATAACCCATTGGCAGCTATTAGAGGCTGGTGTCATGACATGTTCCAAACCGCTAGTTCATGTTAATATAATTGTCCACAATAGAAGGAAAGCAGACTTGAGTGTGAATTCCTAGGACACATAATGTGTTGCTCACAGGTCTGTATGTGTTTCTCAGGGTGGTGACTTGCTCTATTTTCCAAGAGGAACCATCCACCAGGCAAACACGCCATCAGGTGTGGATCATTCCACACACCTCACCCTCAGCACCTACCAAAACATGTATGTCTATGCGCTCATCGTAGCATATATATCGTATATTTCATAAGCTAATAGCTTTAAATGTTTCTGTTCTTGCAACATGCTTGCAAAAATACTGTCAAAATAACGAAAAAGTAAACAAATAATGCTTGTATTTAAAGGTCATGGGGTGACTTCATGTTAGACGTGTTTCCTAGTTTTGTGTTTGATTCCATGAAAAGTGACCAGAGGATGTGCTGTGGTTTGCCACGTAACTTCCTTACTGTAAGTACAGTCGCATCTTATTTGTTTAACCAAACATTGTTTAATTTAGCCCTTCATAACTGATAACTTTTTCCTCATGGGTGCGTGTCAGTGTCCGAGCTTCAGTCCTGGCGTTAATAAGCAGGTGTCTGCATTTCTGCGGCATTTGGCTGATCGTCTAGAGCAGGAAAACAAGGAGTTACGCTCCACTGACATGAAGAGAGATTTTATCTCCAACAGACTCCCACCTTACCTGCTGAGTCAGTCTGAGGTTGAACCAGGTGAGTCTTGCGTGTTGTTAGTATGCGTTTACTATTTATCACCCTGTCTTTAACAAACACTTCTCTCTTTTAGCTGGGAAACTGCCATCATTAGAGGACACAGTGTGCATCAAGTTTAAAGAGCATCTTCTTCTAACAGTGGAACCCAGTCAAGACAACACTGTACGAGTCATCGATGCATGTTTTTTTAATCAGCTTATAAACACTATATATGTAACTGTTGACATGACCTCGCTGTCTGTGTTCCTTCATTTAGGATAAGGCCACAGAGCTGGTCGTGTTTGTGCTACATTCTTTAAGAAACAAACGAGAAACGCACATGATGGGAATGTCTGATGACGGTGACAGCGATGATGATGATGAACAGGCCTCACAGGTCTGTCAGCTCTCATCACATTATACAGTTTTTATCTCTATAATTTTCTCCAAGAACTGTGTTCACTCACTCACCTTCCTTAGTTTCAGGGTCTGCGGTTCCCCTTGACGCATCTCGCCGCTCTGAAGCAGCTGCTAAGCTCGGAGCGCGTTGCTGTGGCAGATCTGCAGATCGTGCAGGATGCTGATAAACTGGGACTGGCTCTTGGACTTTGGACCGAAGGGTTGCTGCATGTCTGTTAAACCATGGGCCACTGTCCTGCAGAGTTTAGCTCCAACAAGCTCTTACACACCAGCCTGGAAATGTCTAGTAATCCTAAAGACCTAATTAGCTGGATCAGGTGTGTTTAATTAAGGTCGAAACTCGGTTCCTGAAGGGCCACTTTCCTGCAGAGTTGAGTTTGACACCCATGACTCGAGTGCATGGTCATATTAGTTACCTGTGGACAAACTTGCACATGTAAACAGTGGAAAGACTGTACATTTCAGACAAACCTGACAATAAAATTACTCTTTCAGTGCAGACATTTGCCATTTGGTTCACCAGGAACACAGTATAGATGTTGACAATAAGCCAAAACTGTATAGTTTATTTCTTCTGAGATATATTCTGTAATAGCCAACTATCACAATTCATTAGTGCTATCCATCAGTATTGGGACAGGGGATTGGTCAAAAATTTGTCAATATGATTAAAAGATGAATATGACGTACAGAATATCACATTTTACTATTGGCAGTTTTTACACCTCATTTCTTTCCTGTTTTAACCCTATAATGTGAGCATATGTATGGGGATGTGGGTGTAAGAGGACCTGTGTATGAAATCACAGCAGTGAGTCTGTGACCCACACACATCATTTGTTTTATTCTTTTCTTTCTTCAACCTTTAAATGTAGACATTTTTGACTGGGAAGTGCACTGCAGAAGCACTTAATAAAAGAGATTTATTCCCCGTTTTCATCTTTTAATCATACTTACTGGGCCATTATTTATGGAGGACACTGTACATATTTATATTTTCAGGCTTCTTTTAGAAATCAGTTTAAACAAACATCATTACATCATTGTACACATTAACAGAAGTTTGGGTTAAACATCTCAGTATTTTAAGACATTTCTATCTATATATGCATATTATTGTTCCTGAACAGCTCAGTGAAACGACTAGCTTCGATTTAAACCATCTGGATGTGTTTATCAGTATAAAACTGCTGTTATAGTTACAAGATTGCAACCTTTTTTTCCAACTGATTAAAGGGAAAATGCAGCATAATGTTACTTGAAACAGCAAAGCCTTTGCTCATCTGTATACAGCGCATACAGCCAGCACAAAAGGTTCCAATAGTGCAAAAGTGCTTAAGAAAAAAATGAAAGACCCTTTACTCTAGTCCCGTCTATTGACAGTGACTTTAGACAGGACTCTATAATTTTCCCTAAGTTGATTTTTTTATGCTTGTGGATGAATGAGTAGAACAATCTGATCAAGGGTTTGCTCCCTGATATGATGGTGTCTGGATCTGCGATAGCTCGAGCATCACAGCACGTCCATGTCCCACATTTGAGTGGCCTTGCCGGCACAAAGCTGACTCAAAATCAGATGGTCTCTGTCACTCCCACTTCCACCTGACACAGACAGTAAGACATTATTTTCAGATTCAGATACCAAAAAACGAATTTGTGGACTAGCATGAGTTCAATTTTACCTTTGAGGTCCAGCACCAGGCTACGATTTAAATGAGATGAGATTGTTCCATTCTCATTAAGACTCCACCTTTGGTTCATGCGTCCATGCTCTTCCCATAATGCCACTCTGGCCCCCACATGCGCCTTTGCTCCGATCACAGACAGACAGCCCCTCCGCACCTACTTAAACACACAGTCCACTAAAGTTTCACATTTAAACATGTTTCTGAAATGACCGTTACCTTCATGCCAAAGTGTGATGCTTAAGAAATTTTCTGAAATTTTAAAAAATGTTTTCCTCAACAATATGCTAATATACAGTATTATCTATAAAAAGAACTTCAATTACAATGCAATTTTAATCACGATTAGAATGTTAAACAGACTTCAGTTGGTTGTAATATCTAGGGAGGCTTCAGTAGTGCACGTGAAGCTCAAGACTTTGTTTAGACTTTCAGAAATGTTCGATTTACAGATAAAGTACACACGACACAAAAACCAGACAAATCATGTTTCCATCACACAGAAAGAGACGGACCGTGTTTTTCAAAAGTCCATCAGTAAAGATCCAGTGCTGAGTGTTTAGCAGGCAATCAGCGGGACTGAGGAAGAGTTTTGCTGGAAAAGACCCCTCCAGAGCGCTCTCAGTGGTCAAGACAGAGGCCAGAGCTCGATTCCTCAACTGAATGTGAACACTTGGCTGAGTAGAAAACAACAGTTTTTCAGGTTTACGACAAGGTGACTGTAACATACATGCTGACAAGAGCTTATGTTTTCCCAAAGCTTTGATAAAGTGAATAAATAATTTTTCACAATACAAGGAAAGCAGACTTGAGTGTGAATTCCTAGGAGACATAATGTGTTGCTCACAGGTCTGTATGTGTCTCTCAGGGTGGTGAGAATAATTTTTGTTTTTGTTTTTTAATAAAAAAAGTTTATTATGATAAAAGACACTAAACTTAGCACTAGAATTACACTTATGTCAGCGTGTCAGTGTATTAAAGCTGCAATAAATATAGTGTTTAGGTTCATATTTATAAGTATAACTTCACATGATTCATTTTTATAATTAATCCATGAAGAACATTATAAGATGCTTCAAATATAAAATTACATAAATACAATTGCTGTGCACTTGCACACTTATGACACTACTGTACAATACATAGTATTTTCTGAAGTGATGAGAAAAGTGCTAGGTGCATAAAGGTTATGGTTTATTTTAACATGATTTGATGGGCTTTGTTGGGATTCTGTTGTCATATTCATCTATTTTTTGCTACAGAGAAACTACATTTGTAGATTTTACTCAGTGCCACACATTTTGGCCAGCAAGACACGTCTAAACAGTTGATGAAATGCAGAAAACAACATTCTCATCGCTGACCTGTCTGAGGGATTTTAACGATCCAATCTTATCCCAGTCACTATGTTCTCCCCAGTCTGAATATTCACCAGGTTGCAGAAGCATCTGTCGACCTTTAAACTGGCTGTATTCATAAGCCACCCACCTGCCGGACAACAGCGACACGTTGACCACTCAAACCGTCAGAAAAATTCATTCAGGCTAGAGTAAAAACAGTGTGAATTCTTTCTTACAGGCCGCCGTTGACTCTCAGAGACTGAATGAAAAAGTGGCTCGTGTCCTCTACGTCACAGACCGATGTTTTCTCAAGTCCCTCAAAACCGCTGAGAGAGAACAAGCTGACGAATGAATCTGTGAAGCTCTGAGAGAAAACAACTCAAATATGAACATGAGACATTTGGTCATTCTGTACATGAACTAACAGTAGGTGTAATGATAGAAAACATCTAATGTTCTTCTTCACTCACGTATGGAATGGGCTTTAGTGACCGGATGGCTGTTGATACACATCCACAGGAAGTAAGGTCAGGGTAAAGCCCCTCTCCCAGGACAAACTGATTACCAGAGTAACCCTCCTTATCAAAGAGCAGCCAACTGCACATAGGGCGGGCGAGAGAGAGAGAGATGGTAGAAGTGCTGTTGTATTTCAATTGTGTCTTAGCAACATTCATCTGTAATTTTGACTTAAATTGTAATTAAACTTTTGAATTATAGTGATTCCTGTCAAATTCTCACCTTCCTCGAATCACCCGGAACGATACAAGGCCCGGACCGCTGTAGTCTAGAGCTTCATCCACAAACTCTCTGGACTCACCGGCATAATGCTCCTGGCTGTAAGCGCGCAGCTGCGCTCACAGAAAAGCACACTACCGTCACACACTGGGATTCATATTTATGTCAGTGGCATATGAAATGCAAACTTACCAAAAACTTTACTTTTACAGTCCCGCAAATCTCCTGTAATGCAAACGGATACATTTGAAGATAATTCAAATATCTGCATGTGACATTTAAAATATTCACGAGTCTTCACGTGTGATATAAAGTCAAAAGTGAAACAAAGGTTGAACAAGTGATCCAATAACATGTTCTCCTTAAAGTTCTAGAACTTACCCTGCGAATAGGCCTGAGGGATTGCGGTGAACTATTCCCGCTCCCCCATTCAAGAGTCCTGGGATAGCGTCCTTTCTCTAGAATATACTGCTCTCCTGTAAAACCCCGCTCGCTGTATGCCACCCAACTGAAACACATGAACAATGCAAATGATTCTCAAAGAGAATTTTAGAAATCAGACGATCTCAGATCCTCGTGTGATACTCACGCTCCTCTCATCACATGGATGCTGTCTGCTTCCTTCGCTGGATCGTTAAGCTGCAGATCAGGAACGTCCACATCCACCACATTGATTTCCTCCTCAGAGATCTTCAGACAAATTGACGGCTCCAGAAAGTCCTGCAGTTATCAAACACAACCAGATGATAAAGTGCCATTAGCAAAGATGTGCTGTAAAACAGAAACTCATCAGCATTCATCTCTGCTAAACTGAGAAGTGTTGTGTTACATGCTATCAGAGCTCCTCCATCTACATGAAAACACACATTTCCTCCTCTTTCATGATTCTGATCTCATTTGATACCTAGTAACAGGTCAATCATGGCAATGGCAATAACAGTCATGGGTTCAACTCTCAAGAAACACACTGACTAATCAAATGTACCTTGTATGCATTGCAAGTTGCATTGGATAAAAACATCTGCCCAAAGCTGACATGTTATATAGCATATGCATATGTAGCATACGCCTTTGCAGATAATGAAGCGAGAGGAATGGTATGTGTATCCGGGGAGAGGGCTCTGAGCTCTGTACCTACCCAAACGCAGAGCACTTCCCTGCCCAGAAAAGGGTTAGATGGTGAGGAGACGGGGGGCTGAAAGACTGGAGAGAATAAAGGCTTCTGACAGTGAGATTACTGATGATGCACTGGTCGCACTGATGATCTGCACGCGCTTCTCCCGAAATTTGTTAATAAAACATCACTTATTAAGTTTTACACAGATATGTAAACTGACCCAAATCAAGTGAAAAAAGAAATGTACTTACACTCTGAATGTACCGAAGTGATTTGATTGTGCAGCCGGTATGGCTGAAAAGTTGTGTACAGTTGCTGTATTGACCTTCTTCCAGAACACACTGATGGCCTTTGAACCCCTCTTTGGAGAAACACACCCATCTAACAAACACACACACACATAGATAAGAGTCTCTATTCAGTTTTTACTGTACATCTATCAACCACATGTACACATTTACATTAGTGTTTGCCAAGGGCTGAGAACAGACGGGCTCATTTTACTTTAGTAATATTACTCACACACCAACACATAAACACTTTTATCACGACTGATCTTGCAGCAGCATTCCACTCTGATCTTTTGACTGACACAGAAACAGATTTCTGCCTCACAGAACAAAAATCCCAAAGTCTGAACATAAATCATTCTTCACAATATCACTCATGTGTTTCATCATTCAGTGCTTTATTATGAATATTACCCTTTACCATTTTTAATAACGGTACACTGTGAAAACTAGGGTGTGCTATGTGCGTGTGTGTGTGTGTGTGTGTGCGTGCGTGCGTGCGAGTGTGTGTGTGTGCGTGCGTGCGAGCGTGCGTGTGTGTGTGTGTGTGCGTGCGAGCGAGCATGCGAGTGTGTGTGTGTGTGTGTGCGTGCGAGTGAGTGTGTGTGTGCGTGCGTGTGTGCAGAGCATCAGAGTCGTTTATACACAGAGAATCTTGAAATGAACTCATTGCAAGTTTATTAATGAAAGAGTGAGACTTACATTCCACCTATAACCTGTACTGAAGCAACGCTGACCGGTCCCTCTGCGCTCATCACACTGGGTGTGTGATTCAGCAGTTCTTTATACGCACCCTGAAACTTCAGCTTTTCATACAATATCACCTACAAAAGAGACAGAAATAAATCACACTCAGTGATCTGAGAACAGCTTTAATGCGTGTTGTCTGGGCTGTCTTACCTTTGGGTCGAGAGGTCTCATCACCTTTAATCCACCCTGTGTCAGTAACAAAAGGAAAAAACACTCATTTGATTAGGGTTAGGGTTAGGACTGCATGCACTGCTGTTTTCATGTCTAACACACCCTAAAACACTCTTTGTTCCATGTATCAACACATCACAACATGAGTAATGACAGAGTAAAACACGATGTGTCCTAATGATAGCACATGTTAGCATGACACATATCTGTGAAATTGGACAGGACGTATGTTAGAGATTAAGGGGAGTCATAGCTGTATATGACTTCTACCATTTTTAACGGCCGAAGACTCTTCACACATGACAGGTGGGATTTCTGAAGAATAGGTGTGACCCTTCCATCCGTTTCCAGAACAGCAGAATTGCCGCTGAATCCGGCCGCGTCATAACCCAACCAGCTACACATACAAAGAGAAGAGAAAAAAAGAAAGAAACCTTTCCTATGCATCTGAACTAATAAGAGCAGTATGGGCAACCGGACACATGATTCTATTCTGTTGTGTTTAAACGTTAAAGACGCTGATATTTGATATGATGAAATAGGGTTAATACCATCCAGCTTTGACGCAGAGGTCTGGTAGTAACACAGGGCCGTGCTGCTCTGTCAGATCTGTTGCAGAAAACAGACAGAGTGTATCTCTCGACTGAGACATGTTGAGATGAAGATGCACCTCTGGAATATTGGTATCCTAAATATGAGAATACAAACATGTGTTTAGACGTGAGCAGGAATTTAATCTGACCAGAGACAGAAAAGAGAGAGAGAGACAGAGAGAGAGAGAGAGAGAGAGAGAGAGAGAGAGAGAGAGAGAGAGAGAGAGAGAGAGAGAGAGAGAGAGAGAGAGAGAGAGAGAGAGAGAGAGAGAGAGAGAGAGAGAGAGAGAGAGAGAGAGAGAGAGAGAGAGAGAGAGAGAGAGAGAGAGAGAGAGAGAGAGAGAGAGAGAGAGAGAGAGAGAGAGAGAGAGAGAGAGAGAGAGAGAGAGAGAGAGAGAGAGAGAGAGAGAGAGAGAGAGAGAGAGAGAGAGAGAGAGAGAGAGAGAGAGAGAGAGAGAGAGAGAGAGAGAGAGAGAGACAGAGAGACAGAGAGACAGAGAGAGAGAGACACTTTCTCCTTCACTGTGAGAGAGAAACACTTCAAGACAAACAAACATCCATCAGCTGCTGCTAAATTCATTTATCAGCTTCACACCCTCAGAAACAAATTACTGCCTTCATCTGATCAATCTACACATATAGTGATTATCTCACTCCCTTTAACCTGCTTCTGCTAAAAATCTACATTTTTATATTTTACAAATGTTTATATTTTAATGTATATAAGTCAGTTTTTATATTTACACATTTTAATATTTTATTGTCTTCTAGATTTTATTAATCCCTTAGCACCTTATTTTAATTCCACTTTATTGTTTGTTGTTATTGTGTTATTGTATTGTATGTTTGTTGTTCTATGTATAATGCTTTGGCAATATTGTAAACACATATAATCATGCCAATACGGTACCTTTGAATTGAATTGAGTGAGAGAGAGATCCTAATACCTTCAGAAGTGTCCTTATTGAGCCCACAGACTGCAGGTCAGTTCTGTCGGGTTCTCTAAACTCTTTCAGGTTCTGTTGTTGAGTTTCTCCACTGATCCTTACAGTCTGACCCTCCTCCAAGAGAACACATGGCCCACGGTACCACGAATCCACATACAGTAGCCAACTAAACATACACAAATCTGCACATCCATCATTACCATACAAACTTGCGTGTAAAAGATAAGTGTATTGTTGTCTCAATCGTCATCCAAAAAGAAAGAGCTCAAACACTTAATTAAAACATCAACTATTAAAACCTTGTTTTATTATGCTTTGGCATGCATCAAAGCCAAGAACCCTCAAACAACGTGTATGACATTATTTACTATATTTACTAAGATCTTCCTCTTGTTTTAATTCTTCATCTTCTTTGTATTATTATTATTATTATTATTATTATCAGGGTTTGAAATTAACGTTGGGTAACGTTGTGAAATCGTATGCCAAATCTACGCAGATTTAGTGAATATACTTAACTTGTGAATCATCACGGTATGCTAAATGCTGCGTTCCAGACAACCCGGACTTTGGATATTCATCATTCCTCAGTTGAAAACAAGTCTCGGGAAATTACCTTTCACAAGTAAAACTGAACAGTTGTTTCTGGTCGTATTTGGTCATTATAACAATTGATTTTGATATTTGTCAAACGGAGACAGAGTGTTCATAGCTAGCAATCTCGCTAGTTATTTGAATTTCGAGACTTCACAATATCACAATATTTACCTTTATTTACATTTACCTTATGTGTTGTAATTGATCTTTTCTTCTTCTTTTGAAAGGACAGGGTTATTTGCTTTTGTAGATGTAATATCATATCATAATAATCAATACCATAAGAATCATATTATTATTATTGTTGTTATAATTATTATTTTTTTGTATTATTAATAATATTATTATACATACTACATGTAATATTCTATACTATAGCCTACAATGTACTAATATGACTATCATACTGTTTTATTTACTGTATTTGTATATTTATTTTGACTGCATTATTCTACAATACTACATGCTATTTACTATTGCCTTTGCCCATATTATATTGTATTTGTATTATATTTGCATTTAGATTTATACAAAAAAAAACGCGCACACCCACACACATATGAAATTTTAGTGCAATAAAAATACAGAAATCAAATTTTATAAAATAATAATTTTATAAATAAATGAATAATACTTAAATAATTGTACTATTTTAAAATGGGATGAGCTGTGTTTTGACCTGAAACAACACAAAACTAAGAAACTAGGGTTAGAAAAATGCCATTTTCACAACTTAATTTAATTTCTTCTACATTATATTACATTAGCAAACCCTCCACAAAAATGATCTATACATGACAAGCATGCGCTTTCATGATTCCTTATGATAAGTATCATTTAGTCTTACCTATCAAGATTCTAAGCAACTGTAGACTAAACAGTTATGTACTCCTGTCTATATATTTTCTATGTTGGGGCAGATTGATCAACCCCACCCTCAAGGGGCTTCCAGTGAGTTTACAGTGAGCTACATCATGTGAAAATGTAAAAACACACTTTAAGTATTTTACTGCACAAAGGACATGATCAAAGTCTCTTTTCCAAGTTGTATTCAATCAAATAATGTATATAGTTTTGGCGCTCTTTAATGTGCCGTGACATGTGATTGCGGTCGGAGGTAATCTGAGTTGTATGGAACGCATCGTGAATACAGCATGTGCGCATGTCTGCGCTAGACTCGATGCAAGACTCAAGACGCAATAATGCGAGTTGTCTGGAACGCAGCATAACAATGTGATACTTAACATACATCACAGTGGTAAACACACACACACACAGCCGGAGCAGTTATATACTGCAGTGCTCAGGGAGCAGTCGCTTTCTGCCAGCACTGGGAATCTGACTCTTTAGGCCATGACTGCCCAAAAGTGACTGGTGAGTGAAAAAGGTCATTTCAAACCCTGATTATTCTTCTTATTATTAGATCTTGTAAAGACAAGGTTTCCTCTTTCCATATGCATCACATGTAAGTTTGAGTGCTGCTTAATAATACAGAACATAGAAAGCAGTTGCGTCACAGAAGACATCCATTAGCAATAAGACATTTTACCTCATTCATGCAAAACAATCCAGATCCACAAATAAATAGAAAGATGGTAAGCACTGTAGGGGTTAATTAACGAATCAAAGCAAAAGTCATTACCATCCTTTAACTGCATGGACCGAAGCTCTGTGAGAAAGCAAAACCTTCTCTGCATCCTCCACATCATCAAAAAATTCTCTTCTCTCACCGCAAAGCGTCTGACTTTCGTAGATAAATACCTGTGATTGCAAGCAAAAACATCAAGACCCAGCAAGTGTGAGCGGCGGTTTATGCCCGCTTTTAAAATGTAAAATCACACTAGCATGAGACAAATGGATTTCTGTTTGCACAGCGCAGAGATAACAGAGCAAATATTAACATTCACAAAACAGATACAGAGATTAAACTCTCAGAGATAGTGGCCTGTTTCTGCTGGCCTAAAGGAAATGCAAAGAGCATTTAATGGCTCAGATGCTTATGTACAGAAGAAAGAAAAGAATGACACAAAGAATTAACATGAGAACAGAGAAAAGTGATGAACTTACTAGACAGGATCTAGGGCTGATTTTTCCAAAGCCTCCAATCTCCTCCTGTGAGAAGGAAAAGATCAAAACTAAGCAAGATCATAAACATGCATACTGGATGAATCAAACCACTGCTGTGCTTACCATCACGCCTGTGGAACTTTCATGTTGACATACAGAGCTGCAGTATTCTGTGTCTTTGGTTTCTTTATTAGCTGATAATGACATTACACTAGATTTCGAATAGTGACAGAATGGCGTATTCTTTCTAACATTGCCCAGCATGTCGTCACAGTCTTGCTCTTCTTGTTGTCTATCCTGATCTTCATTACCTATCTGACTAATATTTGAGCAGAGCTCATGCTCAATGTTTGACTTATTGATAGTTTTGATCTCAGTGAGTTGTTGGTGCAGTATGGCACTAAAGACATCATTGTCTTCCTCACAGTCTTCTTCATAACGGTCCCACAGCAGTCTGGAGACCGCTCCCAAAGACTCGTCATGCTGGTCATCTGAAGCGCATTGCATGCTGGACTGCAGCTTCTCACTGACAGACTGCAAAAGGGAAAGAATGGAAAACGCCGGCTCTTCAACGCTTCTCTGTCCCTCCTCTGTAGCCAGGGGAACCGGTAGCATTTGCTGCCCTGACGCCTCCTCACGCACACACTCCTCTTCATAGATAGGAGACAGGGAGAAGGGGTACGTTTTGGCTCTGCGTGTACTAGGACTGTGCATGGGCCCTGTGTCGTTCACAAACACACCGTCCATTTCCTTCTCCTCTGTGATAACAGCAAAGCCTCCATCCACCTGGACAAGGTCAAGCTCACGAAGTCTGAAATTTTGGGGAACGCGTGCCGAACTGCTAGTGGAATGGCCTAAAACGTCAAGGTGAATCCTTTTACTCTCTGCTCGATCCAAGATGAGCTCAGACTCCAAATCGGGGCTCTGATTATCCATGACATTACAGAGAAACTCTTTGACTGAGGTCCACTGAGATGGGTCGTGCCCTCCTGTGCACACGTCATCGTCTAATGACTGGGTTGCAGTATCAGATGGTAAGAAACTGTTCAAAATCCATTCCTGCTCAGAACTTCCTGATTGAGGTGTTTCAGTCATCTGAAATTTATGGCTTTGTGTTGCAATTTCTGACATCTTTGGTCTGTCTCTCATATTAGGATCTGTTTGGTTAAAGGGTTCAGAGTGGGTTTGACTTTGCTCATTTACCCTCACATTAGTATGGATTGTAAAAACGTTACATGAATGACAATTTATGTAGTTATTGCTTGTTGTATAGTCTTTGGCTGTATCCTGAGATCTGGTACTCCCTTCATCTTGCTCCGCTGTCGATACAGAGACATTAACCGCAGGCTGCTCAGGCCTAGCGTGAAGTTCAAGTCTGCTGTCTGTCTTTTGAATACCGTGAAGATTCACTGATAATAACTCGAAGTCTGTTTCGCTGATTCCATTCGCTTCCCTTTCCTCCACAAAATATTCAAGTACCCTTTGACTTGGATTATGCTCCTCCTGCTCAGAGCTGATTGGCAGATTGGTAGTGGTGATGTCAGAGGCCACACCCACACAACACCTGATGTCAGTGTCAGAGCCAGCTATGGACTCGTACCCCGAGGAAGGTGTGGATCTACAACCCTCCGCATGGCTCCGTTCCCCGGTTAGGGCTTCTTTCACAACTGTAGGTGGCATCTCATCTGACAACGTCACACTTAACTGCTGCTCTGCTTTATTCAGAGCTGCCTCTGAATCTTCTGTAAGTTCACAGGCTAAGAGAACGTCACTCCCCAGGTCTGGTATTTCTATTCTTCGCAGGGCAGTAAAAGCATTAACCAGAATGTTGTCAACCATCTTAACAGACTCCAATCGAAGGACCTTTTTATCTCTCCCAGAATCTACTTTGGCAGGTTTCAGTTCTGGCTCTCTTACCTCTAGATTCCAGCTCATTTGACGATCCCCTGACACAGTTTCTAGTGTTCCGCTCTGCACAGATTGCTTCTGTCCACTGTTAAAAGATACGTTCAGTGGACTTTCCTTATGTGATGTGTTGAACTGATCAGAGTCTGCTTCAGAAAAACGAGGGAGCGTGTTGCCTGAAGTTTGTCCAGATTTAACAGCTGGATCTCCATTTCTAGTCTCTGTGTCTGTGGAAAGGGTACTGAGAGTCAAAGCGCTTTCTATATGTTGTGTCCATGAAGGAGTGTGGGATACTGGATTTACAGCAGTGGGATATTCCTGACTACCACAGCTTATCATATTAGGAGTGGAAGAGATGTAAGGCTTCTCATGGCTATGCGGATGTGTAGCTTCCTCTCCCTCAGAAACAGGCGAATGGAGCTCCATGCAATGCTTTCTCCTGACCTTTTGTCTCCTGATCTCCCTCAGTCCACGGTACGTTCCATACGTCACCACAGGAGGACAGGCCAGATCGTAACGTCTCTTCTCCTCCAAACGCTCTTTGGCAGAGTTGATGTCTACAGCGTTTTTATGTTCTTTACTCTGTTCCTCGGATCTGCGAAAGAAAGCAGAGAAAAATCATCAACAGAACACAGAGTAATTTGAATCAACCTAATGCAAAACAACCAATATACAAACATAAAATGCTTGTTTAGAATTATTATTATTCAAATGAATTATTTATCTTTCCAACTGTGTCGTGGTAAAAACAGGTTTTCAAACAGCAGTTTCAGAAGATTCCTATTCAATATTCTTAAGCAGCAGCTACACAAAGGAGTGCCCTCCTCCACAACCCTTGAACCATTAACCAAGCAAACTCAATAATAAAGCTGACAGACAGATCAAAAAAATATTAGAAAACAATTCAGACCTGGTAGTGTCCTGTTGGTATCACACAGCTATATACACAAATAAACAGCGTTCTAATTCAAAAACAAAAGGGTCAAATAGACAAACAACTTTGGTGTGTGAAGCGTCTGAGGAACGCTACAAACATCTCACTTGGGGCTCTTTGTGTGTGTAGATTATTATCACGGCTCTACCAAGACACATTTCTGTTCCTGGTCTACAAACTTTTCCAAGAGTGTTAATCTATTGCAGATTACGAGCTGATGTTGATGCTGCACTGAAAGCTACGAATGTGATTTTAGCTTTATAACCGAGTTTACTTTAAGTTGACTATCCCTTACCCTTTGAAGACAAAACCCTGAACCACGCAAACAGGATTGTGGTCTTTCCAGCCTTCAGTAAGTGTCCAAATAAAAAAGTTTCAGAATTCAGAAATTTTTAAAGCTTTTCTACTTCTCTATACAAAAACAAGCATGCAGCCATAGGAAGAAAGTCACGTTCACACAGCAGACTGTGTGAAAAAAACAGAAATTCTTAAATTAAATAAAATTATAAAGAAACACATTTCAGTTTGGACACACACACACACACATACACACACACACACACACCTGTCCTTCAATAATTATCATAAAACACCCACATTAACAGTGATGATACTCCAACCTCAAAAGAAAATATGAAGTCATTTATAGAGCAAAAAATGATTCCTAAAGAGTTCCGTTTGATTACAAGTAACCGCTGTCAAATCAACACGTTTGAAAACTTCTTTCTCTGATTTAACTTTGCCTGTCTGTCATGAAAGAGCACACTGGATGTTTACAGCAGGCTTGATGACATCATCAGCAGGCGCCAGGCCTCAGTCACATGAAGTCTGAGTCAACTACGGACGTTATAAACCTTAATATAAACCTATAAACATAAACCTTATTATACATTTTGCAGACTAACAGAAAACTCAACAACAAGCATTATGTTAGAAAGGCCAGGGTTGTGCATACTCTATTTATTAACAGATTTTCCCCCCACTGAAGGAAAGACTTTCTCATATATTGCTACATTTTGTCCCTAAAATATTCACGAGTAAACAAATCACAAACACACAGTGTGGCTCAGCAAAGCAAAAAACAGTTACACAATGTTGCTACAAGAGTTTGTTTCATTTTGTTAAACACAAAGATGTTTTTTGGACACACTTTGACTCATTGGGACAATCATAATCAGCAGATTTATGTGATGTGTATGTGATGTATGCATATATATATTGAAGTGAAATTACTCACTGTGTGTGTGTAACCTCTGAATGACACTCGGGTGTGTGGTGAGACACATCTATCTGCTGAACAGAGTGAGACAGGTTCACACTTCCTTCAGTCTCCTGCGGCTCCGCGCTGGTTCGCGTGTCTCTCGTGATCAGATGGCCGCTGTCTGCGTCTGTCTGTCTGTCAGTTTGGACTCTGACTGGTTCTGCCTGGCTGAAAAGAAACAGGCTGCCCAGACGCTTGAAGAAACCGTCTAAAGGGGGCGCCGTCGGGCCGGGCTGCAGGACAGCAGTGAGGATGGGGGGAGGTTTGAGAGACGGCGACCCTCCAGCACCCCGCGGTGTGCCGTCCTGCGCGTGCGACTCGCTGCTTTTATCCAGTATGTCAGACAGCTGCGTCTCCTACATGGAAAGATGAGGAAAAGAACCAAGGAGCGGTGAGCTGCTTCTTCCTGTGTCAGCGGGAAATCAAGCAGCACAAGCTTCTCTCTCTCTCTCTCTCTCTCTTTCATTCACAGTCTCGTCCCTTCCCCCAGGCTCAGCCTTCCCATTTAACCCCTTCAGTTCCAAAGTTAAAAATACAGGAACAGTTCACCCAGAAATGAAAATTCTCTCATACTTTACTCACCCTCATGCCATCCCAGCAGTATATGACTTCATGTCTTCAAATAAAAACAAAGAATTGTATCATTTTTTATCATCTTCATATGTCCCGTGCTGAAGCCCCAAGAGGCACATTCGTCATTAAAATATTGTCATAAATGGACTTCAGTGCATTAATAAATGTCTTCTGAAGAGAAATGATACAATTGTAAGAGAAACCATTAATATTTTAAGTGAAACTGAAAGATATAAGTGCTAAAATCAATTAAATCTCACTGGTTCTTGCATGTTTGAGTTGAATTCTCACACATTATTTTTCAGTTTTGGGTGAACTTTTCCTTTAATCATACACACATATTACAGAAGATATTTTGCATGTGTTTTATTCTTGTGGGTTTAATACCAAGAAGAAATCCCAAACAGGGTACAAACTACAGTACTTTCAAATTCAAGTTCACAGAAGATGTCTTAAAAGTAACCCTAGCAACATTTTGATCATATTTTAGGACTTTAGCAGAATCTGAATGTCTTAATCCTCACATACAGCATTGTTT
The DNA here is from genome assembly GCA_019155185.1 of Beaufortia kweichowensis. Taxonomy (NCBI): domain Eukaryota; kingdom Metazoa; phylum Chordata; class Actinopteri; order Cypriniformes; family Gastromyzontidae; genus Beaufortia; species Beaufortia kweichowensis. The sequence continues at coordinate 41,162 of CM032815.1, forward strand.
CTTTGCTCATGAAAGGTTAAGGTGATGTTGGTGAAAGCTGATGGCTCCAGTCTCACTTGCAAACACTATAAACTGAACCGACCCAATTCAACTGATGTTTGTACATTAACATTTACATTTATATGTATTCATTTAGCAGACGCTTTTATCCAGAGCGACTTACAAATGACCAGTGGCACACTGGGAGCAGTTAGGGGTTAAGGTGTCTTGCTCAAGAGACCAACTAGAAATCAGAAATCTCAAATTGCCTGGAGGTTTTTAAACAGACACAAATAGGCCTATACAGGTATGAACTGCAGACAAACGCCTGTAGATGAGACTAGACAATAGACAAAAGTACTTTACTGCCATTACTCGCTCTCGCACACATTATAATGTGTGTCAAAGGCTCTCACACACACACACACATAACGTTTAAAATCTCTTCTGTACATACTATCAAATACACACAAACACGACACAGATACAGTTGTACCTGTGCTCTTTTATCCAGATGGTGTTCAGTTGTGTGAGAGCTGAAGGTATCGATCGGTTTATCATCATCATCATCATCATCATCATCATCTTCCTCACTGAGGGAAATAAACAAATCAGTGTTTCTTCATGAACCTACAGAAACCTTCAGCTGTAAATGCATATCAGATTTTTTTCCGGGGGACCGACACACCCTGTAATTGTCTCACTATTAAATGTTAATTAAATGATCCTTTTCCTGAATATTCCTGTTAAATGTGCTGCGTGTTACACTGACGATACAAACAAAAAACATAAAAGAGCTGAAAGTCAAACCTCTTGTTTCTGTCCGCAGATTTACTTCTGGAAAACAATCGGGAAAAGTTTCCGGTGAAATCCTCGTGCCAGGACATGTGTCTCTTCAGATCAGACATCATGTGATGATCAACTTCAGTCCCATCAGATGCAGATTTTTACTAGTTTAGCGAGTTTGTAACAGATCAGACTGAAATCCGACTGAAAAAGTCTGTTTGAGGAAGTTTGTTTGGGAGGAGCTAAAATCAACACCATCTGATATGACTGGATACAGTACAAACAGCCCGTTGTGTGTTCAATATATGAACTGAAACTCGAGTAAATCAACAGACATTCACGCATTTTATCCTTTTAAACCTACATGCGTTCAATTCCACTATCTATGACATTTGCATAGCGTTTGGTGGTTTTAAATGTTTTGCAAACAAAAGAAATTATAATTTATAAATATAAATATAATTAACCCAACACTCCTCTAAAATGTACACAAGACTGTCAATAATCATGAAATAAATGTGATAGATTGTCGTGTGACAGCATTTTATTTAACTTTTCTTTTTTACTCTGTCGCGCCGTCTGGTGTTCAGTGACAGAAACACGATTCTGTGTGTGCGTGCGCGTGCGTGTGTGTGTGCGTGCGTGTGTGCGCGTGTGTGTGTGTGTCTGTCAGTCAGTCAATCTCTGATTTCTGCATCTGCATCTGCTCAGTGTGTGTTGTGCTCTTGCAGGTTAAACAGATATCTAACCCTAACCCTTTTGCCACTACACAACTCACCCTAACAGCACAAGAAACCCCCTTTGAGAAAGCTCTACTTTTTAACTGGCAACTGTCTGAAATAAAACACACTTCTTAGTCTTTCACAGAACATAATTACAGCCACATTTATTAAAACAGATGAAATGGGGTTAACGGTTACAGACCTGCATGCAATTACATTATCTGTTTATTTTCAACAAAATACCTTTCAAACTTTTTCCCCCTGACCGACTAGAGAGGCCCTGGTGTGTTTCCATGATGTTACTGATCTGCACAAATCAATGTTTTTACTAGCAGTCCGTTAAGACTACATATTTCATTGAAAGCTTTAGTAAAATGAATAAAAGAACAGATTTTTTATTTGTGTCCGCATGTGTTTTACAGAATAAAACAATGAATGCACTGTGAAGTAAATCATTCCTGTAATGATCAAAGATTGAAGTGTGACGAGAGCTGAATCCTAACTGTCTGTAATTAACTTCAGGAAAAGAAACACATGATTCAGACGTGTTGTAGAGTCAGAAAGCACACGTTTTCCTCATGCTTTAAGAAATTTCATGTTGATTTATAAGACTTTATAGGTGATTTTTTTTAATTAATTTAAAAACAGTTATTTTATAAAATCTTTAGTAGCGGGTGAATGTGGTGCATTTAATTGTTGTGATTTAGACAGATGGGAGTTTTATGTTGTAATTAGGTTTACACACACACACACAAATACTCGATCACTTCACTGCTCTCTGAAGTCATATGTTCATGTGTCTGAAGGGTCTCTACAGTCCTGTTTTAATGGCACAGAACAGAGAAAGTCACCCAGTAAGAAAATGACTAAAGGTTCATCTGATAGCACAACATGCTCTTTAAACGTTTTAAAAACCCACAACACATTAAATACTCATTTGTTTTATAAGATAATTATTTTAATGATGATTAATGCTTCAGATCTCAGGAGTGACGTGACTTAGTTACTTGTTGTCCTTAATATCACTGAACACTAGATGGCAGAGCTGTGCAGAAATTTGACTCAAGAGAACCATAAACACACACTGAGCCATGCATGTAATGTCATCATTTTTTCACATTCCTTAAAAAGATCAGATCTTTCTTAGTTCTCACTGAGAATTAATCTACATAAGATTACACTTAGATTTAAATGTCTAGCATATTTTTCACACAATACATTTCTTTTAAAGCTATGAAATAGGAATGAAGTGAAGTAGTTGGTAATGTATGTTAACTCATACTTGGAACGTGTCCTCTGCATTTAATTCATCCAGTGAGCAGTTAACACACACAACACACGGAGCCGTGGGCATCTATCACTACAGCGCCCGAGGGAAAGGTGTCTTGCTCAAGGGAACCTCTCAGTCGTTTCCTGACAGCACTAGGAATCGAACCTACGAGTCACAAGTCTGACTCTCCACCATTAGGTCACCACTGCCCCCTAACAGAAATCTCCAAAATGAATAAGGTTTGTTTTTATTGTCCAGATCATTGACTATAAGATAATATACTACAGAAAATCTCTTTCTCATAGGTTTTAATCATTCGGGACTTTATGAATCAGATTCTTCCACACAGCCTATACAATTACTAATGCAAACAAACAACTTACACACAATGTCATCCTGACAAACACCAAGTAAAGACTAACATGTAATCTAGAGAAAGTAACATAAACTCTCTAACCCTAGCTTTAAACAAACTTCTTAAATGTTAGATTCAGGACCGTAAGCCTTTATGAGTCGAGTTGCGTCTCTGTACACTCTAAAAACAGATGTGTTAAAATAACACAAGATGTGTCTAGTTAGGGACAACACACAGATGTGTTGTCCCTAACTAGACACATCTTTGTGTTAATTTAAAAACAACACATTTTGTGTTACTTTTAACTCAACTTGTGTTACTTTCAACTCAACATGTGTTGTCCCTTTTATGTATTTAACACAAAATGACACATTATGTGTTAAACAGCATAACACAAAAAATGTGTTAAAAAATAACCCATCCTTTTTTATAGTGTAGGTCTGTAGAGCACAAGATCTACATCTGGTTTTATCATCATGGATATCAAAGAGAGAAGGGTTGTTTTTGTCTTTTTACATTTTTGTTTTTGTATTTAGTCCATATGTTAACCCTAACCCTAACCCTAAAAGCATGAAATATATTGTTGTATATGTATAAGACAAAGTTACAATGAAAATCTTGATTGTTGTAACGATACTGTATTTTAACTTTCAACAGTCCTAATGGCTCTGTATTTAATACAATGCTAAAAATACTCATGCTTTAATATAGTGTGCTTTAAGAGCATTACAAGTTACAGTTATATGTTTGTATTTGTGAGAAGCTAATAAGATTTTACAGCAGTCCTAAATCAAGAACACACAAGCAGCTGTTTTAGAAGAACAACAGGACGGATGAGGAACTGCTGATGGTAATTTAAACACTTGACTTCTCATTACTCATAAAAGTCTGACAACTCGTATATTTTCTCTCTGCATGTTCTGACTGAGTTGAAACTCAACCACAGAGTTAAATCAGTTTAGGCTGTATCTGCAAAAGTCAGTGCTTTTTTTACTCATTTTCTCTTAAATTGGTTATATTTTTAAAAATGTTGCTGTCTCAGTGATTTTAAAAAGCCTGTGGTAGAACCATTTCTTTAAACGGATGGATTTAAAGAAATGTGTGTAAAAAGTGTAACTGAAGTGTCTGTGGAGGTCTGGAGAGGTGAAATTGAGCAGGTTAGTAAAGCCGAACCGAGCGGAACACCTGGAGCTTTAGAGAATATAATGAGAGTGAGTTCTGCTAACAGAGGTTAATGAGAGGTTAATACATTCACTGAGTCTGCTTCACTTCACACAAACACATGTATTAATACACAGACTAAATGTGTTCCACTTCATATCTGATAGCAGCAAAGTGAATCATTAAGATCGAACCAGAACTAAACTGTTGATCAAAATGAAAGTAAGAGTCATTAGCAAATTTTAAAACCAATTTTATAGATCTTTACAGATCTTTGTCACAGACATGACAAAATCTCCATTGATCTAATGGATTACTGTTAACTACTGATTTTTAGGCAATAAGCTATTTTAAAAACTTATGTAGTGTTACTGAGTAAAGGTTTGTTGTTACTGTATATGTTGTGGTGTAACTAAATTATTTGCCAGTATTTCCCCTTCTCATTCATTCTAATTCACTTCAAAAGAAAAGAATAAATATATATCTATCTATATCTATCTATCTATATATATATATATAATTATATATAAATATATATATATTATATATATATATCTATCTATCTATATATATATGGCAATTAAATTAAAGACAAATAAAATTATCATATACTATAAAATTATCATATTATCATATACTGAGATTATTTATTCATATATTCAGTGTTCATCAAATTAAACACACAATCAATTTCATAATGAAGCACATTATAGACTGAATATGTGCACACTAACCATGTTATTAAGTGTTTTTTTCTGCCCAGATTTGTAATATCCTCATTAGTTTTACAGTTTAATTTATGCTTCATCTGAATATTGATCAAACTAAGAGCAAAATATCATTTCAGATAACATGGTCTAAATCATCCTATAGCCTAGTCTGCAGCTTACTTGAGACAGATCACATGTTAGCATTTATAAAGTTTGTTATCAATAATGTTCATAGTGTTGTGCTCTGTAACTGGCCTTGGATAAAAGCTTTTGTTAAATGAATTAATGTAAATGTAGTTATTGGGCCTGTCAGGTCCAACTGTCAGGTGTTGAACTACAAATCTCCCCAACATGACAATAATACAAATGTAATAAAACCGTTTAAAAATGAATTGTTACCTTGTCGAGAAGTTCAAAGTTATTGAACATCATTTACTACAGGTGAATATTTAGGCTCTCATGTAGATCTTTATTGGAGTGTGTGTTCCTCTAAAATAAATAGCTAAAACACGTGTGAACATTTATAGCCTTTTTCTTCTAATTTATATAGGAAAAAAACACATATAGTGCGTCGTATTTACTAAATAGTATTTATATTAATAATATAAATAATTATATATATTATTAAGAATCATCATAAACAGTAAGTCCACGTGAAATTGTCTGTTATGTACATTAAGGCCTATCACAAATGGTTTTAACTTGATTTATTAATTCTCGAATATCGTGGGTTAGGGTTAAACAGCAGGTTTTTTTCAGACCGTTTTAAATGCTTCTTAATGATGCTTAGGAAACAGTCTACTTGCGTTTAACATGGAAAACAAAGTGTGTTACTTCTGCTTTGTGCTTTGAATATTGAAAAGGATTATAAGAAAAGTTATAAATGATCGAAAAGGTTACAAAAAATTAAAGCTTATATTTGCGAATGTTTAAGGAGCTCACTCGAGTTTAAGGATCCTCCATCACGTTAGAATCTGAATTCTATTTGAAATACATAATTCTCTCTCTCTCTCTCTCTCTCTCTCTCTCTCTCGCACACACAAACACACACTAGAGACTGTGTGACGTAAAGTGTGTTCTGCAGTGATCCGCCTCTTTTGTCTCTCGAAGTGTCTTTCTATCTTCAGACTTGGAAGCGTCTAAATGAAGGATGAATGATGGATACATGAATCTGCAGTATCTGAGGAGACTAGCAGGAATATTAAGACATCAGAAGAAATTAAAAACAAACTGTGTTTCAATGAAAATCAGAAGGAAGTCATCAAATGGAAGGATGGAAAGATTTATGGAAGAGATTATCACCGTCTCAACATCTTTTTTATTAAAAATTAAAATCAATAAATCTTCATTTTAACATTAAAACACGTCGAACTGGAACTCAGCCGTGAAGGTATATTGCGAAGATCAGTTGTGTCATAAAGTGATATTGTCGTTGTGAAGTCAAAGTTTGTTTTGACATGACTGGGTGATTTGTTTTTAGATTTAAAATAGTGTGTCAATTGTGTAAAAAGCTTTTATAAAGATCATTTCTAAGGAAGATTCTTCTCCGGATCCTGCAAATGATTAATAATAAACCATGAAACATGTTGTAAGAAGTGAAAGTGCCTCATTTTATTAAAGATTCGAGACGGACAGCAGTCGTTCTTCTCAATGTGTCAGAAATGAAGGAAAAATCCAAGAATGCTGCAAAGACGCGAAGAGAAAAAGAAAATGGAGAATTTTATGAACTGGCCAAACTGCTGCCGCTGCCATCGGCCATCACATCCCAACTGGATAAAGCTTCAATCATCCGACTGACCACCAGTTACCTAAAGATGAGATCTGTCTTTCCAGACGGTCAGTTACTTTTCCATTTAACACTCATCTCCTGCATTTATTCATATCGCCACGTTATACTCATTTGTCTTGTCTTTTGGTCTTTATTTCTTTTTCACTTAATAACTAAATATAAAAAGAGAAAACGATTAATTCGTTATGTAGGAACAAACGGAATGAAAAGACTTTGCTGTGAGTATAAGGAGTTCAACTACTAACATTTTTAAAAATACGAAAGTGGCTTGTTTCGTGTAAAAATTATTATTTTATTCACATGATGATCAAAGTAGTTTTGGTCAGATTATTTTTACATTTAAATATACAATAAAAATAGATATATAAATAGACAATAGACAATACTTAATGTAATGTATCCCTTAAAATGTAACTGAAAGTTATTTTCATTTCATGTTGTCAAATGTCGTGTGATAAATCAGGAATCAGGTCAGGATTACACAGAAATCCTGTTAACAATCTCTTTATGGTCATTTCTGCTGCATCCAGGAAGTTTTTTTCATTCAATTTACATCATCGTGTATTTAAAATCAGTAAATAACCCAGATGATTAATATACACAGGGGGAAATATGTTTTCAGATATTTTACGATGCTAAATAAGATTCATTTTATTCTTGGTTTGGATTCAGATATAACATCATTCAACTGCACTAATCGCGTTTTCATTTTTTTGTTGTTGGAAAATTATCATTCACACATTTTAATATCTAAATATCATAGTCAACCTGTTTTTAATATCATAGTCTAGCTGTTAATCAACGAAAAGCATTTATAATTTAGGGCGATAAATCTATTTCATTCTGCTGGGAATTATTCTATTTTACGCCGAGCTAGAATCAGCCATAAATATACTATTAGTGAAATTATTTTTTACTGTGTAGCCACATGTATTTGAAGTTGACAAACATTTTATTTAACTCAACATATTTCACATTATGTTTGAAACGTTACAATTTTAGTGCCTTTAGTGCTTTTTTTATTTTTTAAGAAAGACGTTTTCTGTGAACCTGTAACAGTAGGTTATTTAAAACCAAGAAAACAAAACGTGACATTGAAATCTAAAATCTCAAGCGGCTAAAATGTGAAATTATTTAAAGTTTTCAATAAAGCTCGTTTTTTATATCAGTTCGTGCTTTAATGTTTTGTGGTGTGTGTGTGTGTGTGTGTGTGTGTGTGTGTGTGTGTTAGGTCTCGGAGAGGTGTGGGGTCAATCATCCCGGATCAGTCATTTGGACGTCATGGCCAAAGATCTCGGATCTCACCTGCTACAGGTGCGACACGTCACAAGAACACATTATAGTCTTTTTTACTACACAACTAAAACACTTACTATATAGTGTACAGTTGAAAGTACAGCATTTTAAGCAACATTAAATGTAACATTTTCACATAGGAAATTAACATAGGAAATATATTAATCATTATGTTAATTACTCATACTGTTTTACTTATGGGTGTGGAAATCAATATGATCATTTTGATACATATGTTTTGATGCATTATTATTATTGTTATATTTTTCAGACGTTAGACGGGTTTGTGTTTGTTGTTGCGCCAGATGGCAAAATCATGTACATTTCAGAAACAGCTTCAGTTCATCTGGGTCTGTCGCAGGTGAGTTTCACACAACTTAACACAACACACACACGCAGGCAGTTGTAGCTTAACTGACACTATAAATCACAAGAAAACAATGTTTTCACCATTTATCTGGAGATGTTTGTGAATGCAATAATGAGAGAGAATATTCTCTATTTATTCAAGAGAATCAAATAATTCTGTGCAAATGAACTGTATAGTATTATAAAGGCTGCTCTTAATATGTCCAACAAATTTGAACTATTTAAGCGAAATTAAAATAGAAAATGTGTCACAAAGTGTTAAAGTGTCACACTGTTGCAGGTTATGATTGTTTTGGATATGCAGACCTGTCCTCTGACTTAAAGAGTCAACGCTGTTATTATTTTATAGTCAAAACAGCAGCGGCCATAAGCTCAACTCGCACGGAACAATGCAAATAATGCTGTTAAAGCAGAAACACCTGTGTATACTGACTACTGACCATTCAAATATGTGGATACTGGTGTGCGATTGTGAAAGAAGCAACCGTTTAATATTAACTTCAGAAAAAAAGCTAAAATCACAAGCAATGTCAACAGTGACTTCATTATGTTCACTTACATCTCAGACGAGCGTGACAGACGTTATTGTGTGTAAGTATTCAGAGATATGATCGGAAACACACCGAGCTGATAGTGTGAACATGTGAACACATTCCTGCACGGCTCCGAATCCGCTGCTGCGCTACAAAGCTCAGATTAACTCTCTCTCTCTCTCTCTCTCTCTCTCTCTCTCTCTCTCTCTCTCGCTCTCTCTCTCAGCTGCAGCTGCAAGAAAGTAATTTGTTAGTGAAGTGTTGTGAAGTGACCCGGCCTGTGTCTGCTGCGCCCCGCTAATTTACACACAAAAATAGATCAAAGTCCAGCACAGAAGCCGCTTTTGTTTCACATGCAAATCATGTTTTTATACATTAACTCCTCGCAGTGTGAAGCAGACTGTCTCTTTGAGAGAAGCCTAGATCAATTTCAGACAAACAGCATCTTAGCTTCAGTGCGCGCACACACATTCATGTGTGAATACACTCCCCGTGTACAAGAGGCATTTTTGGGAGTTGATGTAATCGTGTTAAATGTTACAGATTTATGTTAATCTTAATCTTAATCTTAACTGCCTCTTGCACTCTTGAAACATTTGACTGATTAATCATCAAATATCACACACACACACACACACACACACACACACACACACACACACAGCTTGATCAATGTGATTTATGGTGTTTAATCTATGGTGCATGTTGTAGGTGGAACTAACTGGTAACAGCATATTTGAGTACATCCACCCATCAGATCATGATGAGATGAACACGGTGCTCAGCACACACCAGCCTCTGCATGCTCACTTCCTGCAAGGTACACACACACATTTACTTATAGGACATGCCAAAGACTTCTATAGACAGCAAGTTGTGGATAAGATTGTCAATTTCCTGTGATGTGTTGTGTGTTTTAGAGTATGAAATAGAGCACTCATTCTTTCTGAGGATGAAGTGCGTTTTGGCAAAAAGGAACGCAGGTTTAACGTCTGGTGGATATAAGGTAAGAACAGAAGAAAACTTCAGCAAAACATTTTATATTAAATATATTAAATATTAAAAACAGACAAATTGTAAAAAGTATTTTCACTGTACTTTGCTCAAAACATAAGCTCAAATCAGCTCAAAACATTTGTTAAGAACTTATGTGTTTACATTGAAACACCGAGTCATTATTTCATCCTCTGTTGATCTTTTTGTCATTACAATCATCAGGGTTTGTTTCATCAGTATGAACTGATTCAATTTGCTTTAATGAAACAAGCAAAGAGTCCACAGAACTCCAGATTTGACAACATGAACAATGAATCCCTGACAGCTTGTATTCAATGATGCCTCCACCCGTTTCCACAGGAGATTTGTTTGAAATTTACATTGTAGAAAATAGATTGAAAGGTTTAACAGAAAATAAATAAATACATAGTGTCACTGTTAGTGTTTTTAAATGACACTTTTTAAATGTTGTTTTGTGATTAATCCAAACCCTTAAAACACAGGAAAAACTGAACACATTTACACCTATCTAAAAGAAAGTATGTAAGGAAGCATACATGTTTGAAGCATACATTTAACAATGGTTGAATGTCATAATCCTATAGGGGAGAGCGAGGCAAAAATAACGACCAAATGACATATGACAATTTTATTAAATGACAGAAAGATAAGCAAATCTTCATTGTTTGACTTCATGTTTTAATGACTTCTCATTCCTTGTAGAGCTCAAAATGAGTTATTCACGAGTATCTTTTTGAAGTCAAATCTTAAGGCATTTGTTTTGCGAGTTTTAAATCAATTCTTTTCGTTCAATGAACAACTAAAGATGCAAATGCTGATGTGATGTTGAGCAGTTATTATTGTCGTGCAGGTAATCCACTGCAGCGGTTACCTAAAGATCCGGCAGTTCGTGATAGACGTGTCGCTGTACGAGTCGTGTTATCAGATTGTGGGTTTGGTGGCGGTCGGTCACTCTCTTCCTCCCAGTGGAATCACTGAGATCAAACTCCACAGCAACATGTTCATGTTCCGCGCCAGTCTCGACCTCAAACTCATCTTCCTGGACAGCAGGTGAGATGAACGTGTGAACGAGAAGAATAAACAGCTCATACTTCACAGCTTTAAGATGAGCTGATCTCCTGTTTTTTGTCAGGGTATCAGAGTTAACAGGTTATGAGCCACAGGACCTGATTGAGAAAACCCTCTATCACCACGTGCACGGATGTGACGTGTTTCACCTGCGGTACGCGCATCATTTATGTGAGTCCCATACGGTGTGGCCTTCAAACCAACGGCAGAAAGAAAGGGATTTTCGTGAATGTGCTTGTTTAATTTGTGACAGGATAATGTGGTGAAATTCAGACATTAACATGTTTCTCTTTGTCTCAGTGTTGGTAAAGGGGCAGGTCACCACTAAGTACTACCGTCTGCTGTCGAAACACGGTGGTTGGGTTTGGGTTCAGAGCTACGCTACGATTGTGCACAACAGTCGCTCGTCTCGGCCGCACTGTATCGTCAGTGTCAACTATGTGTTAACGTGAGTGTATGCGTGTCGTCTGTACACACATAAACGTGTGTTATTAGAGAATTTAGTTCTGCAACTAGTTAACTTGTTTGCCGTCAGAACATCCTGAATCACACAAACTGTGAAGTTGTGTGACAAATAATCTGGCCACAAAATAATAACTGGCCATTATATACATGTATACATACATCCTTTTCTCCCTGATCTCAAGCGGTGTTTCCAGACCGGTTACACATGAGAGTAGATTTAAACCCTCCTGGCATCAGGTCGGGTCAGTCTGACAGGTCAACGCTGTGTGTGTGTGTCTCTGCAGGGATGTGGAATATACAGAGATGCTCTTATCTCAGGACCAGAGCAGATCCAGAGCGTCTCTCTCCTATAAAAACTGTCTTGCGACTCCTCAGGAATCACACAAACAGCTGAAAGCCAAAACAGCCAAAATCAAAAGCAAACTCAAGGTTTCTCCATATCCTCAGGTAAAAGATCTCTTTACACATGCAGTCTGTCCCATGTACAGTGTGTAACCTACTTCACGTTTTCAGACCTCTCAGCATTCTGATAAATTGGAATCTTCGTCATGGAAGTCCAGCCGCTCGTGCTGCCTGTCGTCCGTCTCGGAGCTTCTCATCCCTCCGACTGTCCCCGAACCGCCGTCTTATTCTCTGTCCCGCTCGTTCACGGGGGCGCACGCCTCTGGCGACGGCCGAAAGCAGTCGAGCTCTCCCGGACGACCCGTTCTGTCCTCGCCGCGAGGAGACGCTCGCTGGAGCTGCAGCATCAATAAACCTGCAGAAAACAGCGCGTGCTCAGGTAACAAACACACACACACAGAACTCTCAGCACTTCTTTTGACCACAAATATAGAAAGTGAAAAATCTTTCACTGGCTTTTGGCAAATTGCTCGTAATGTTTATAAGCTTCTGCTAAATGACTAAAAATAAATATAAACAAACCCAGACCGTTCTCATCATTAGACGCTAACTGAGAGACAGGGTTCTTTTATACAGACCATAAACCCCACGATGAAGTGCACATGAGAATGAGTTTGTTTAGGAGCACTGCACGTATTTTGTGCCGTAACCGGGTGTGACTCGTGCCGTTCAGGTTACACCGGGAGATCGGCCAGCGAGCTGCTGCACAATGGCTACAGATCCAGCGGTGTGTTGAAAGAGGAACCCGGCGACAGACAGGCAGACGAGCCGCTGGCTAAAGGCTTCTGTGAGCAGCTTAAAGGACATCAGCTGAACCGTCACGTACCCGTGCAGAGCCGCAGACCGCACGTGACCGACGTGCCGTACGAGGAGACTGACCGGGACGACAGGAGGGTTCTGCTGGGAATGAGCCTTCCGCCACAAAACCCGTTCGTCTCTCTGAACCTCCATCACGTTCTGGCCAAGCGTGGCCCTTTCCCACCCGGACCATACGCTCTGGGCCATTTAACGGAGGCCTACGGTTACCGGGGTGAGGAGGTGAATCCGTACCTGTACAGGACCCAAAGTCCTGCCTCCAGTCCCTCCCCTGAGTGCAGTCGTGTTCCTCATTACATCGGCACGTCTGTTATCATTAGCAACGAAAGGTGATGCTCAGGATCGACTGCGGAAATGATACAGACAGTTCAATGCAAATATGTAAAATCTGCAGATATTCTGTGCGTATTCAAAGCAACATGTCCTAAAGAGATTTTAAGCATATTAAAGTAACAGAAGTGTGTCAAAAATATGAATCATACTGTATTTTTAATGCATATGGACACTAAGCCATGTTTATTTACATCTGGAAATCATAAAGAGTCCAGTAAGAGCGTATCCCACAATACAGTTACTGAGATATTTACACTGATTTTACTATCATTTATGTTCAAACATATGAAGAGGTTGTGACAAACGACAATGATGACAGTATGAAACAGAATCGATATGTAATGACAGAGTCTTGTTGAACAAATGTTCACAGTTGAAAAGAGCAAAGGCTCATGGGATGGGTGTTCATGAGGGCTTGTTTTTCAGGCAGTGGGAAAATTGCACATAAAATCCTCACTGAAGCTTTTTTAGATCTAATATTCACAACTCGGGCCGGTGAGAGGGTAAACACACCAGTTCTGTTTGGTTGTTGATCGAGTGTTTTATGATTTTGAAGGAGAGCCAACAGTCTCTGGGGAGAGAAGATTGGAATACGGTACCGCACAGCCAATATTAGAGATGAAAGATTTGGATTGACCTCCAGGAACCCACCAGCTGAAATTGTTTAACAGGATATTGTGGATGTGACAGTTATGGATCCAAGCTATTTGCTTAATGATTTTTAAAAGCCGAGAGCGCTTACGTGGCCATTTATTTCAAGAACGCTTTTCTGGGTAAATGTGTCCACACGACACTCCAGTCCTGGACCTCCTGAAAATATCCTGAGAACCTCGATCAGGTCTGTGAGTGATATTATCAGTTATTTAATAAAACTTCAGACCAGATGACACACACATGCTGTCAGTGTGCATGAATGTGAGTAAGTGTAAAACAGTAAATGGGTTTGTAATGAGGTGAAAGATTTCAGAGCCTTTAGAGGAACATTTCACTTCATCATGACCAGAGACGAGTCTGAAGCGTGAGGTGCTAAAGACAGATGAGGTGAATCTGAACACAAGCGGATGAACGGCACTGAGCTGGGAAACCCGATACAAACACACGTGAGGGCATGGCCAGACCTTCATTGTTTTCATGTATTTTTAACCCCCAAATCTTAACCGTAACCTTCACACAAAAACAGATATAAAGCATAATACGGAGAGGACCATTTAAAATGACCCCAAGATGTTTTTTAAACACACACAGAGTTGTGGTGCAAAAGTGCCATTACACACCTCGTGACGCAGATCTGATCCACTTCACTGCCACAACACTCACAAAAAACAAAACTGTTATCTTCCAAATAAACCAATGACATGTGTTTTTTAATACTTTAAACCTCTTGAATGACTCAAAACATGTTTACAAACAGAATCATTATAAAATATTAGGAGATATTGACAGATGACCTGATAAGAATATAAAAATACACAATAACAATTACATACAAAGCGGACAAGTTTTAGCATCTAAATTTAGTAACACCAAGAATATAAGGCTTGAAGAGACACTTTATATTACAGGTATGAGATTTAAACTAGCAATAATGACTCATTTCATCATGAGAAAAAAGGTTTTATTTAGACAATAATGAGCCCCCACCACTGTATTTACTCAAGAAATACAGCCCAGCCTCAAATTAAAAATGACCATTAACAGAATAATGAAATGAACATGTTCCTGTGCACATCTCAGGTCCACAGCTATAAACATTTGAAATGATTCAGGCGTTTTCAGCTGCTCTTAGTTACCACCAGATTTTTTAAAATGTCAAAGGAGTTTCCGTCAGGCTGAACAGACACAAGCCCTTGATCTCCTGAGATCACCTGCAGAAATCCATGTTCATCCAGCCCCACCACCTCAGCTTCAGGTCCGTCCTCGCTCCACAGACGCACACGTGTGCCACTGCAAAACATGAAAACGCTCTTGAAACGCACTGATGAAACCCACCTGCTGATTTTTGACAGGTGTCACGTTCTCACCTGTGCACCCATCTCTTGTAGTAAAGGGGGAGTAGCGCATGCGGGCCGCGCAGCTGAAAGTCCTCCACGAATCGCTCCAGCAGAGTGACGGATCGAGCGATGAGCTGCGCGGGACTGAGTGCGGCGAGACTGCCGGCGCGCTGACGGTTCTGCTGCAGCACCAGATCGTTGATGCAGACGGTCGGGTTGCTGTTGCTCACGTTGAACCCGCAGCCTGCAGGACACAAAACAGATGTCGCACACGCACTACAAGCAGAAACCGACGAAGGATACGGATCGATCTGTCGAGTTACCGATCAGAAGGTGGAACGTTTGGCCCGTGATGGTGGAATTGACCAGGACTCCCCCGAGCTTCATCAGGTTACTGTAGTAAATGTCATTGGGCCACTTTAGCCTCAGGTCGATGTCCTGAACAAACACATTCAAGTGCATTTACATCCTCTGGTCGAACACCATGCTGAATTAAAATGCAATAGCCATTCATTCATATTTTTATTGCGTGCTAAAAGCGTGTTTTTTGTATATGTGGATATATTTAATTATATAACTATATAATTATATTTTATTATATAACATCATAAAAACATATGCTGCACGTGTGTTTGCCTCATATCCCGGCAACGTGCGCACAGATTCCACCACGGCGAGAGCGACGAGATGCTGCAGAAATGAAATTCTCTGACCGAGCAGAGAATCCAGAGGAACCTGCAGATGAAGTGTGAACATCGCACAGCCCAGCGGACTCAACCACGCGTTGCCACCACGACCTGACAAACATACATAGGTATACACACCATTAATAAACGACATACTGGTTTAGATGTTAAACTGGAGTTAAATGGGTTGCGCGAGAGCTGATGAAAAGCCGCTGACCTTTGCCCTGTGTCTGGCGTGCCGCAATGCCGATTAACCCCATTTCCTCTGGCAACTGCAGAATCAACCTGTAGAAAGAGTTTAAAAATGTTTCAGACAGTTGAGTTTAACACTTAAAGTGTCTGTCATTCATTTGTTTAAACACCAATCATTCTACAGCATAACTCAGTTTGACAACAGTGAGACATCTCTCTCTCTCTCTCTCTCTCTCTCTCTCTCTCTCTCTCTCTCTCTCTCTCTCGTGAGGACCAACAGCTTCTCACTAGAGGATTCTACGCTTACTGCACTGTAATTGACCTTTGACCCCATCACAAGGTTCCTATCCCAGCAGCACCCCCACTAAAAAAAGGAACCATCTACTTGACCTTAACACACACACACAGAGTGCATGTGTCAATCACACAGTAACTGCTGCTGAAACACACACACACACACACACACACACACACACACACACACACACACACACACACACACACAGACACACACAGACACACACAGACACACACAGACACACACACACACAGACAGACACACAGACACACACACACAGACACACACACATAGACATATTGACTTTTATACAGTACAAACTGTATATTCTCTCTCTATTCCTAAACACAAACCTTTTTAACCTTTTAACATTTTATAAACCGAAAAATGTCCCCACAAATCTTTATGGTAACGTTTGGTCACGCACACACAATTCTGAATGATATCGTCCCATAAGCTCATGAGTGTTTGATGATATCCAGTCAGAGACGTTCAGTAAATGTTTTTCTCGTCATCTGGAAGATCTGCTGAAGATCTGAGAAGCAATTTGTCATTCACAGCAAAATCATTTACATAAGAGATTAAGTGGCAGGAGATGCGTTGTGAAGCTTTTACTCTTTCTTATGCAAAAATACAGCGATTCATTCAACAGCTCCAGTAATTCATCTATTCACCCTCATACGACACAAAGACGCTCAGATATTACAGGAAAATATCATTTTCATCAGTCAGTTGATACAGTATAATCAGATAATTACCAAACAACAGACAGGCCGAGTGTTTATTAGAGCTGCTGTAACTAACCCCAACTACTCTCTCATCTGCAGATGGAGAAAAGCATTTCAAATCATTTCATAAAACACAAGAAAACGACCCTTCTCTTTCAGAAACGCACACTAGAAGTGCAGTTCCTCAGCTCATGACCTCCGAGCGGCAGCGAGCGGTTAAGCAGACGCTTTAAGATGTGCGGTTAATTGAGAGCTTTCACAGTTTGGCAGGAGCATCAGAGACCCCCGCCAGCGGAGCGTGTCGACGGCCGCAGCCGCATGCATCAAGCGCAGACGAGGACAGACGGAGAAGCAGCCGCATCTCTGGGGTCCTACAGCTCAACAAATAAACTTTTAATAAGAACATGAGCAGCTAACGGCGCTAACAGAGACGGACGCGACCTGTGTGCGAGTCATTTCTTGTACAGATAGAAAAGCTACAAATTGTAGTTTTCTGCTGTTATATTTTTGTCTCTTTTTGTGCACACACAAGTGCACACATATACACACACACACAACTCTCAGACTAACACACAGACCCAGACTCCAATAACAACTGATGAACAGAACAAAAACACAACCGTCCTAATGCCACTAATCTCTATAGGCCTCTCTCTCTCTCTCTCTCTCTCTCTCTCTCTCCAAGCCCTCGCCTGTCTTTCTCTCTTTGTGAAAGTAAAATGAATTCCTCTCAGATTAACATTTAAAGAGGCATCAAATTAATTTCAGCAACACAAATACGAGATCACACACAAATCTCTTTCACAAACACGGAGTAAAGCTCTTAGCAGCTCAATGAAGTAACCCTAACCAAACCCTAGCAGCTCAATGTGTTGTCGGGGGGTTAATCAAGCTGTGAAAACAGGTCGTCTGCAGTCATGTTAGAAAGTGTCTCAATACAGACTTAAAAAGAAGTTGCAACTCTCATGCTTAACATTCACTGGCTGATCTATGAAACAAAGATCATTCAGGCATCTAATGTAACATCAAACACTTGTTTAAGTGTAAATCATGATTTTTCACAGTCAGGTAAAGTGCTGTTTTTAAAATTGTCACATTCATAACAGTTCATATTTCTTTCCTAACTTTATGAAAGTTAAAATAAAAACTATTTTGTGTTCTTTGAAGAGTCATCTCTTCTTCATTTGTTGGGTATTATTGCTTCTGCTTTTTAATTCACAGAAAAACTACAAAGTATATTGCCTCTTTATCACATTCCTAACGCATGTATATATCTATTCATATAATCCTACACTGCACACTTATTAACATTCATGTCCAAGTGAACTCTACGATTCCAGTTCCTTTCACGTTCACGTGAATTACATTACTGTTACTACAGTAGTCATAAAATCACAACGACTATAGACATCAACATGTGTTGTTAAAACTGGATTTCTAGCTATTAGCATAAATATATTAGCATTGAGCAGACAGGGGCATCGAGGGTATCGATGTGGCCTCCTAATCTGTAAATGTGATTAATTGGGAAAATCCTGTTATCGCATTTAGAAGATCCACATCCACAAATAGAAGCTCAGAGCGGATCGATCATTTGATTATGCTATTAGTGAATGACACACACACAGTTTTTTGACTAAACAGCTGGATGTTTTATGGATCAAACACCCGCCCACCCCATCGTAACTGGAGCTGACTTGCCTCCTCACCGCTCACCAGCACTGAGCACCAGATGTCTGGAGAATATGAAACGAGAAGTGATCGCATCTGCTTACAATTTGTGATAATTGGCGCTGAAGCTGCAGGTCAATTGGACTAATTTCACTTTATGTAGAAATGTGAAGAGCTTTGCTGTTAGTTACCTCAGCGTCCCTCCATTCCTCTCAACACAGAACGCTTGTTTTTCATAGGATGTGAACTTTAATTCCATACTGTGTCAGTTTGGGTTTTAAATTCACTCTTAAAACAAATACTGATTGCTGCATGACAGGACGCCCTCGTGTGTGTGAGCTTACAGAGTATGTGTGATCATGAGAGAGAGAGAGAGAGAGAGAGAGAGAGAGAGAGAGAGAGAGAGAGAGAGAGAGAGAGAGAGAGAGAGAGAGAGAGAGAGAGAGAGAGAGAGAGACAGAGAGAGAGAGAGACAGAGAGAGAGAGAGAGAGAGAGAGAGAGAGAGAGAGAGAGAGAGAGAGAGAGAGAGAGAGAGAGAGATTTAATAGATATGTGATGGGGGTAGGGGGTCATTGAGATTCTGGTCGGTTTGTGACCTTGTGAGAAACAGTGAGTGAGTCTCGGACCGTCTGTTATTAGTGTGTGCTGCTCAAACAGAGTGCTAATACTCTCATCAAATACACAAACACACATCAATACTCCTCATCTTCACTGAGCCAGCAGGTCTGCTCATCTGCAGCTCACTGCTAGTGGAAAGATTTGTGAGGAACGAACACATACAGACGCGCAAACACACGTGTACACTGGGAAAGGGTTTCTGTTATTCGTATACTGGGTGTGTTTCATCTGTGTTATTAAAAACACTCTTGACACACGTCAGTCTGATCACATGAATCCATCACTACTGTGGTAACATCTTCAAGATGACATCTTGACACAACCTTGACACTAGTTAAGGAAGAATGTTTTATGCCATGAATAGTTTTTATTGATTAATTATTAACTAAAAGAAATCAATGTTGCTTTTGTCTTTAGATCTGAAGGAGCTTCTTGGAGACCATCAAAGCTCTGATGGTCTCCGTGTGATTTATTCTACTTGACACACTGTAGCAAAAGATATAAAGAAACATCTAAAACAGTTTTTTTAAAGAATTTAATGTGTGTGTGTGTGTGTGTGTGCGTGTGTGTGTGCGTGTGAGTGTGTATGTGTGTGTGTGTGTGTCTGTGTGTGCGTGTGTGTGTGTGTGTGTGTGAGTGTGTGTGTATGTGCGTGTGTGTGTGCGTGTGTGTGTGTGTGTGTGTGTGCGTGTGTGTCTGTGTGTGTGTGTGTGTGTGTGCGTGTGTGGGGGGGCAAGCACTGTGAGCATGGGATGTCAAAAGTGTATGCAAGTTCTCTGGTCCACTCAAGACTCCTAATTCTAGAATAATAGCACTTCAACATCTGGAAATTACTCTTATAATCAAGCCGAGGGAAATCAAACTGTAGATGTTTTTCCTTCACGGCCCTTTTCTTGTTACCATACAGACCTAATGACAACACTGTCACTAACAATCACTTCAGGCCGGCTCGCCCGTTCATTTGTCAAACGTTATGACAGCAGTAATGGTTTCCACCTGCTCGCCGTCGAGGCCTGTCGACTGGCTGCTGCCCAGCGAGAGTCCAACCACATACAAAGACCTCTATTAGACCGTGAGCTCACTAACGCATTAAATGAGTTCCAGCCCCTCGCACAGATACGCGGCTCCTCACGTACCTCTCCAGCAGGTCCTTGGTGGTGGACGTGACGTCCGCGTAGATGACCGTTTGGCCCAGTCGTCGAGTCTGAAGGTTCTGCCGGTACGTCTGTAGACTGAAGTGCTCGGAGAAGTCGCACGGCGGGTCTGTGTGAAACTGTCGCTCGCCGGCGCACGGGTCAGGTGCTTTCTCTCCGTCCCAGAGAACCTGGAGTTTGCCCGCTTGTGTCTCCAAAACACCACCCGACCCGTCCACCTGCCCTCTTAACCAGCGCAGGAACCTGCTCCGCTGTTCCTGCCAGACACAAATCACTTGGTTCATATTTCATTAGTCACCCGTGAAATTTGACACAATGTTTTCATTGATAGTTGCTGCTTTGAATGAGACTGCATTGTTGAAATCGGTTAAAAGCAGCCGAGCGTCCGCTGTTAAAAAGCCGTACGATGACGAAACCAGCAGATCAGCGAGCGATGCTAATCGATTACTCAACTTGAATGTTTCACAAATTAACACTTGATCAGATTCAGCAAGGAAATACATTTTCTGATTGATTATGAACGATGAACAAAGTTTCATGTTAAATTTACATCACAGAGAGTTTATTGTACCATGCGGACACACTGTTTCAGTCTCATTGCAGGAGTATAAATTATTAAAACCAAACAGTAAAAGTGTCATTAAAACGTCATGTAATGAGACAGAAGTATGATAGCGGACAGGTTATTTCAGCGACTCTTCTGACCACGAGTCTGATGCTGTTACACGAGCAAACAAGAATTGTTAATGGATAAAAGCGACTCTCTTCAGTCAAATCCCTGAGGATCAGTTAACACATTCAACAGCCGACAGACACGGTGTTCAGTGAGCAGCTGAAGTTTCATATGAACAAGTCAACAGACCAGAAGCCTCTTAGATTGTTCTGGCACAGCTAAAGACTGACACCTAGTGTTCAGTACAACACAATATAATGACAACACTCACAGACCAGATCTGAATTCAAAATCTTAGATTCCGTCTCATTCTGTAGGATCTTTATGTGAAGAATGGGTTGTGTCTAAACAGAAATGCAAACCATCATCTCCTGCAGATTGAGTACATGTAATGCATGGTGTTGGGAAAGAAGAGTTTTCTATATGCTGCATACATGTAAGAATGATAATAACGTTCTCGTCCTTATACATATACTTTAAGTGAGACTTAAGTGGTAAACAAATGCTTTCATTAGCTGAACACAGAAAGAAACGCCAAATATCCAAGTAAAACCTTCAGTCTTCACCACTATAGTAATTGGTAACCCAAAAAACTCACAGACAAAAGAAATTTATGCAGATTAAATGACGACAAAAAGATTTGCACGCACGGAATGGCACGTGAAAATAAAATGGCATGCGCAAAATATGTTTTATTTGCCACAGACAACAGGATTTGCACCATTGTACTGTCTTTCGTAAGTGTAACGTCATGTGTTGCAAAACTGCAACTTCATATTAATGTGAAATGAATGTGATCTGTATTCTTCTGACATCCGTTTTCCCGCGCTAATACTTTTGACACGGGTTTTTTTTTTGGTTGGCTCTATAATGCACTAGGAATGTTAGAACAAGCCTTTAATAATAAATAAAATAATTAATTTCATAAATGAATTTATCTACATAGCATGTCATGGTATCGTATGGACGGAATCGTACATAGTGTTATTTTGGGAAAAAGGTTTTCCCTGTGTTTCCCGTTCCCTTATTTACACCTTTGCAACAGATTTACACACAGAGACATATTCTTTCATAGTGAATCCATTTTGCAGTTCTTAACAGCACTGTTTCTGCTTGCAAATCACAGTTTACAGACTCGCAAGGCTTTCGGTCACATTTCAGCGCAAAACCGTGTCAAAAGTATTAGCGCGGGAAAACGGATGTCAGAAGAATACAGATCACATTCATTTCAGGTTAATATGAAGTTGCAGTTTTGCAACACATGACGTTACACTTACAAGAGATAGTACAATGGTGCAAATCCTGTTGTCTGTGGCAAATAACTTGATTTGCCCCTCTACAAAACTTATTTTGCGCATGCACATTTATTTTATTGTCACATACACTTTTCTGTATAAAAATTCTAAATTCTACCCCACGCATGCAAATCTTTTTGTCGTAATTTTACCTTCATAAAAACATTACAGAACAATAAACACTAACAAGTCTCATTATATTTCATCCTGCACAAAAACACGCATAAAACATCACCTAATTGTAACATTAAGTCATGAGAGCAAAGCATGCTGGGAACTCAATCCTCTGCGTAGTTTTAGTTAGCCAATAAAAATTCATACTGTCTCAACACAAACGGATTAAGTTATGTCCAAGAGTCACTCATTTATGTCTGTATAAGATATTGAGATTGCTTTGAACAAGAAACCAATACAAATGTGTGATATGAAAGTATATTACTTAACCCCTATCGAAATAAATCATTTTTTGTGTAGCAATAAAAACACAAATGATCAAATGTGAGACCTGCCACACAACAGCAAGAGTAAACTTCAAAGCAGTTTTCGAATGAACTGAACAGCTGTTCAGATGTGAAGTATCACCTGATGTGTGCTGAGCAGATAGAGCGGGCTGTGGGGGGGCACCCGAGTCACTTCACAGCACAGACCCAGAGACGTCAGGATCTCTGTCAGAACCTCATAGCGCCGAGCGTTGCTCATCTTTAGCTCGGAGAACCCTAAGGAACCACGAGCGAGATGACCGTCTGGAGGCACCTCTAAACGCACCTGAGAGAGAAAAACAGAGCCAGCGTTAGTACTGACAAACGTGCCCAACATCGTATTGATCGATCAGCACATAGGACCGGCGTACCTGGCAGAGCACGGCCTCTCCGCCGCCCGCTCCGTGCGTCAGCCGGACAATCGCCATGCGTTTCTCCTCCCCTCCGTCGATCTTCCCCCAGAGCTGCACCTTCCCGCCGCTGCCGTCACACGGCTCCCGCACGTACGAGCTCCCGCTGGCCAGCACGCTCAGCCGCAGCTCCGTTCTGTCCGACTTGGTGAAGGTCAGAGCGCAGATCCGATCCTTTGGCACGTGTCCGGGCCGCAGAGCGAGGCCTGCGGGGCACAGCGTGGACGACAGACCCAACACCTTTCCGCCCTGGCTCAGGTAGGACAGGAAACGCAGCTGAAGCTGTGGCGAGAGGGCCCGGTCGGTGGCGAGCACCAGCAGCAGCGTGTTCTCCGGCCAGGGGTCGCTCAGAGCCTGCCGAGGCAGCAGGGGATAGATGACGTAGCTGTCCGTGTCGACGCATTCGGCCAAGAGCGAGCGGACCCTTTGGTACTGTTCTTCGCAGCCATCCGTAAACACCAAACACGTTGGGCGGCTTCCCTCTGGCGTTCCAGCACCCGCTTCGATCCGAGAAGCTCTGCCGGTCCTCTTCCTGGCCGTCCTCAGCGGCGTTGTCGTCGGGGAGATCGGGAATGTTCTCCGCGGAGGCGAACTTTACCGACAGGATGGTACTGTTCTCCAGTTCCAGACACTCGTGGCAGCTGGAGAGATGGAGGTGGTGTCCTTCCATGTGGTGATGATCCTCTTCCTCCTGCCGGTCGTGCAAAGCTTCTGCCCCACAGCTCTGCGTGTCCGAGTCACGTCGGGCGGTCAGACGTAGGCTGCTCTTTCTAGGTAGCGTGGAATGCTGAACGTCTCGCTTTGGTGAAAGTCTGCCTTGGGCCGTGGACTTTGTAGGATGTTTGGCCTCAGTTTTCCTGCTGCTGTCTGATTGCTGCTGGGCAAACAGTTGTCGAAGTGCCGATTCTCTAAGCGACACAGCTAAAAGACAAACACTGAATTAGTCAAACCACTGAATCTGCTGATGTTATTTCCAGTGATAGAAAGAGTGTTTCATTTCAACTAACAAATGATTTTTTCAGGTATCAGGCCATTTTCCATCTGCAGACGATCTTCTAGAAAGGCCACTCCAAGCCGACTGAAGTTCTCCAGACTGGTTTCAGCCACGACCCTGTACGGCTGCCCGGGACTGTGGGCCAGTGGGAGACAGTAATCGGACCACTTTAGTACCTAAACAGAGAACACGTCTTTATCACATGTGAACATACTGTTATACTAACACAGACAGTTAGGCATGTAAGAGTCTCAAGACCTGCTGAAATCTTGGCTTGCTATTTTCAACTTACATTTCTCCTTCTCTATGATCCTTTCCTAAAGCACTTTAAACTGCTTCATGAATGGTGCCTCACACACACAGCAAACGTCAGTGTGATACATCACATACATCACAGACAGCTAATCAAAGTGCAAAGAGTCTCATACTAAAAAAAGTGTGTGCAAGGACTTTGTTGTTTGTGTAGTTGTGTTTACTTTCTCATCTCTAGTAGCAGCAGACTGGTGTGCTTTCGGTGGTGATGTCGCCTCTATGATGAAGGTGATGTTTTCCAGCCGCGGATCACAAACCAGTGAAGAGCCCAAGAGCAGTGTCCACTGACTGATGTCATCACACACCTGCTGATGACATCACACACACACACACAGATAGTGTAGTCAGATCTCATAGTAAGTTTTTTATTCATTGTGAGTGACAAACAGACGCATTACCTGAGGTTCAGAGATGTAAATGACTTTATTGCCCAGCTGCAGGAAGAGTCTGTCCTCGCGTGAGCTTGTCTGTGACGTGTGACGTATGTCCGGCTTCAGCGCGCAGAACGTGAAGCTGCTGTGACGTCTGTGTAACGCGCTGCGGATCACGCTCGTGTAATATCTCTGAAAGCGCATCCACAGGTACATATAACACAGCGTTATGAGCATCTTTCATCTCATGCGTCTCCTGTCATCGATCATCTTCCCTTCCTTAGGTCAACACTTCCTGCTGCGTCACTGGCACGTGATTCCAGGAGTTCAGCTCATCTTTCATGGACCTAAATATTAATTGCAAATATATCTCGTTACTTAAAACGTTGAATAAATGTTTTTTTTGTCAAGTTTCATCGTTCCGTTATTCGGCGCGCAGTAGTGATGATGGGAAGTCCGCTTCTTTTAGGTGAACTGATTCTTTCGGACAGTTCGTTTCAAGGAATCGATTCAAAAACCCAATTCACCAGTTATTTTACGTTCTTACTTAATGACATCATTCTTGTCTATTACTGACATTAAAAATAACTCAAAGAATTTACTCATCCTATTTTAAGGTTGTGCAGCTAACATGTGGCTAATTAATATTTTGTTTTATTTGATAATCCTGATTATCATCATTACCATCGTGGATAAGTACCTACATTAACGTTGTGCATCTAACTAAATGCATATTTTCACTACCTTTTAACTGCTATTAAATAAACGTACATTTCGACGGACGCATCAATCAACACCTCCGTTAACGTGTTATTGCATTAGCACAACAACAGCTCCTCATTCATCATGTCTCGTGTGTACTGATACACGCATGCTCAACAGAGAACCACAGTCTCACAGTGCAGCAGTACGCTCACAGTCGCAGCATGCTCAACAGAGAACCACAGTGCTCAACAGAGAACCACAGTCTCACAGTCACAGTACGCGCGCGCTCATGCTCAACGCGCGATATCAACAGAACCACAGTCTCACAGATGCAGCGCATGCTCAACAGAGAACCACAGTCTCTCAACAGATGCTCAACAGAGAACCAGTCTCACAGTACGCGCGCGATGCTCAACAGAGAACCACAGTCTCACAGTACGCGCATGCTCAGAGAACCACAGTCTCACAGCGCCGCGATGCCCAACAGAGAACCACAGTCTCACGAATGCAGCGCCGCGATGCCCAACAGAGAACCACAGTCTCACAGTACGCCGCATGCTCAACAGAGAACCACAGTCTCACAGTACGCGCATGCCCAACAGAGAACCACAGTCTCACAGTACGCGCATGCCCAACAGAGAACCACAGTCTCACAGTACGCGCATGCCCAACAGAGAACCACAGTCTCACAGTGCATGCGCATGCTCACGAGAACCACAGCGCACAGTAACTCAGAGAACCACAGTCTCACAGTATGCCGCATGCTCAACAGAGAACCACAGATGCTCAACAGAGAACCACAGTCTCACAGTACGATGCTCAACAGAGAACCACAGTCTCACAGTGCTCAACAGAGAACCACAGTCTCACAGCACGCATGCTCAACAGAGAACCACAGTCTCACGAGTACGCCGTGATGCTCAACAGAGAACCACAGTCTCACGAATGCGCGCATGCTCAACAGAGAACCACAGTCTCACAGTGCCGCATGCCCAACAGAGAACCACAGTCTCACAGTGCGCGCATGCTCAACAGAGAACCATGCCACAACATGAGAACCACAGTCTCACAGTACGCCGCATGCTCAACAGAGAACCACAGTCTCACAGCAACAGAGCCACAGTCTCACAAATGCAGCATGCTCAACAGAGAACCACAGTCTCACAGTACGCGCATGCTCAACAGAGAACCACAGTCTCACAGTACGCGCATGCTCAACAGAGAACCACAGTCTCACAGTACGCGCATGCTCAACAGAGAACCACAGTCTCACAGTACGCGCATGCTCAACAGAGAACCACAGTCTCACAGTACGCGCATGCCCAACAGAGAACCACAGTCTCACAGTACGCGCATGCCCAGTATCCACAGCTCAGCGGTTCTCGGTTCATTCACACGTGTCCGCAAACAGGTTTTGATTCAGTGTACTGGTGATTTGAGAACGAGAGCTATTATTATTATTATTATTATTATTATTATAATAATAATAATAATAATAATAATGATAATGATGATGATAATAATAATAATAATAATAATAATAAACAGTACAGCAATCAAACAAGTAAGACAATACAATTATAAAAGAAAATAAATACAAATAGATAAATAAATAAACAAACAAAAAATATACAAAAGAAACTTGTTGCCAGGATGAAAAGGAAAATACAACTACATATCAAGACGACACAAAGGACGAATCTAACTGCACAACTGTCAGGTCAGCAGTCTTCCTACTGAGCCAGACTGAGAGACCATTTAAACGCTCAGCAACCCTTTGCAGGTGTTATGGCTTAATTAGCTGATTAGAGTGGGACACTAGAATATTGCACCTTTTCACAATAATTTCTGAGTTTTCTGAGATTTGGGGTTTTCATGAGCTGTAAGCCATAATCATCACAATTATGACAAATCACGGCTTCAACTAGCTTGCTTTGCCTGTAATGAGTCTATCTCATATATTAGTTTCACCTTTTAAGTTGCATTACTGAAATAAATGAAAATTTTCGACCTGTTTCACCTGTACTTGGCCGTGGAAATGTAGTACCTTGCAGCAGAAAACGAGTCACCTGTTGAGACGGACTCTTAACTCAAAGCACGTGTACTGTTTAAAACGCGCATGCTCCGTTTCAGCGAATCGTCAGGTCTCAGTTCAGTCAATGTTATAAACTACAGAATATTGTCTCGAGCATGTTTTACAGTGAGTTAGTTGTGGATTAGTGCTGACTTGAAACGTGAATCGTTTTAAACGAGTCAGTTCGATTTGGTGTACTGGTTCAATCAGTTCTCCTTAAAGAACCGGTTCAAAAGAACGATTCGTTCACGAATGTGACGTCACTACTGCGCAGACCAATCAGAGCGCCGCATAACGTCAAACCACTTTATTTATCACAGTTTGTATGTTGGATACTAATTATACATAATTAAATAAAAAAATAATCTCCACGTACTGCCTATGTACTAAAAGATGGATGAAAACTATACGTATGTTCGTCTAAACCAACGACATTTCCCAAAACCAGTCTGACGCCAGTATGTTTTAGATCTCTCCCTGTATGAACACCTGATTTAGCTCATCAGCTTCTGTCTGTCTAATTAACACACTAACAAGCTGATGAGGTATTTCATACAGGGAGAGATCTAAGACATACTGGGAGGGGGTCGCGTAGGACTGGTTTGGGAAACAGCTGGTCGTTCATTAGATTACTAGAGATGTTGTGGAATCTTACATACAGTATGGACAACACAATCATTGATATAAATATGTGCTTCTAACATAAAATCTCTACATTTGAGTTACTTGTTTTATGAAGTGATGCTGAAAGTTATTTTGTTTCGTGTCCAGCATGATTATAGTTGGATTACACTCGAGCCGCGTGTAGAGCAATAATATTGTTTTTTCTTTGACCGACAGCCCGCAGAACACGCCCACCTGCGCGCTCTCGTCTTCACCTGCAGCGCGCGCACTGGAGAGTCAGTACGAAGATGCTGCCGGCGAGTCCACGCGCGGATCAGATGATCGGGTTAGACTTCTTTCACTATTGATATTATCGCTCATTCATTCAATTTATTTAAATACACTTTAGGTGCTTTAAGTTATTCCCTTATTGTTATACTGCAGGTGTCCTGTGATATGGAGACCGTGGGATATTTCAGTAAGACAGACACAATTTAATAAGGTAATGTATTCAATTTTCGTTTTTTATTATTTAATGAAGGCACAAACGTTTGTAATGACATAAAATGAACATGTGTTTAGATGATTTCTGGACGTCTGAGCAGAGTTCAACTGTCTCAAGATGCATTTCATCATCCAGTAAGGTGTTGATGCACATTATCAAAACACATCACTAACATAATAACAATATTCATCATCAGTGTCAGTCAGTGAAAACGTAAGGAATATATCTGTTAATTGCTCTTGTCTAGTGGTGTCCTCATTGATGATCTTCATGATTGACAGGCTGTTCCTGCCCAGATCCAAAATGCAGGAGTATCTGTCTCATCTGGGAAAAAAGGTTTTGGCCAGTTTTCCAGTCCAGGCCACGCTTCACTTTTACAACGATGAAGACTCTGAGGATGAAAGCGATAACACCGACGAGTCACATTCAGGTGATTAAAGGCATAAATAAAGACTCAGAAGAGTCAAGTAAACCACCGTGTCACCTCTGGCCATCTGCAACACAAGCTGAACTAAAGCGAGTGAACCGTACGGCCTCGAGGAAGCACATCCGTGTTTAGGAAACATGCATGTTACAGGAAACATGGACAAAACCTGAGACGGGCAGGAACACAACTCGACAGGTCTGGTCATGAGGCGGTTTCAAAAATGAACTGACATTTAACCCGAGGAAGACCTTTATTCATGTTGTTCATAGCTTTTGATCTTATATTTGTCTATTTTCACATGCTATTGCATTTTAAGAAAATGATTATTATTATTCTCAGAACAATTTGGTTTTTTTTATATAGTCGTCATTGCTGGTAATGCTAAAATTATTGTACAGATGAATTTTTGGTATGTGTAAATTTATAGAAGTTTTCAAATAAACAAAACAAGAATATGTTTTAGTATGTCTAGTGTTTATTCATACATTTACATAGCCCATACGCATATTACTAATACAATCAATAGGCCCTGTAAACATGTATGAATGAGTGATAAATGTTAGAGAGAAATAAAAAATCATTCAATCTAATAACAATCTTTTAGTGTCGCTATCTAATGAAAGATTACTAACATTTACTAAAACACAAAACCTTTAAGTGACACCAAGAAAAAAGAAAAAGGAGGAAGAACACACAGGACCCTAAAAGATACAAGGCAGGAGACAGTGACAAGGTCACGGGGTCACAGGTTAAATGGTGACTGGCCACCCGACACCAGTAATCTATTTACTCATGAGGGTTATCTGGAGCTGGCGATATCAGCCTCTTCACCTGTCTACAGGTAGAGACACGGGGTGGGGCAGGTCACTTCTGCAGACAGATTGAAGAGCCACTGTGAAAGATGGGCTGATAATGAGATGACCGTTTCACTTCTACTCAAAAGTCACAGAGATCACAGTCTGACCCCAGAGAAGCACCCAACACAATTTTCAACCTAATGTCCTGTTCATGATTTAGAATTTAGAGAGAGGGACTCACACGCAGAATGTTAAGGTAGAAAGCAGCCTATGAATATGTTCAATGTTATTTGTAGTTGTTTTGTTAGCAATATTTTTTTGCCATTTTTATTGTTTTACATTTGTATGCGTTCGTATGTACACGCGCAAGCGTACGATACCAGGTTGACCGCATTTCAGTGGACACAGTGAGGCCCCAAGGCTCGTGAACTAATGCTAAGGTTCACCTGAAAGTCAAACGTCAGGCTTGTCACAGGCAGTTGATGGATGTGATCTTCTAAACCCTGAGCAAACGCCACACGTCTTCAGCACCCAGCGCAGAGCAGAGCTTTGCAGCCGGCCCGCACGAGGAACGCTAGATGCAATTGAACAATGCAGGCGTCTTGTTATGGCTCGTGATGATGGAGGTAAAATACCCGGTTTAATTCGCTAATGGAGATATCTCTAAGACTGGGAATCGCTCCTCCTTGATGCTCCTCGACACGCTGGCTTTGAGCATAGTGGTCTAAGACACAAAAACAGATATAGAAGCAGGAGGTGAACAGATGATTAATAATTCTTTCTGACAACACATAAGAATGCAAAATGTTAATGACGATGTGGACCACGACCCTGTGTGCTCTTCATACAGAGCTAACAAGTTTGGGTTAGGGTCAGAAGAGCTGCTGTTATGTGAACTCTGTCGATGATGAGTATAATCGGATTTACCCGTGATGTTATCCACTGATCCCAGAGCAGCCGTGTTCATTAAATTCACCCCAAACAGCAGCACAAAACATGTCGCAATAGTGACCATCAGATATATGGGAGCGGCCAGAGCCCAATACCTGCAGAGAAATCATGTGGTGTATGTTTAGTATGTGTATGTTTAGTATGTGTATGTGTGCAGAAACACAAAAGCACAGCTTCACTTACTTTTGAGGCCAGTAGGTCAATCCGACTGAATGAAGCCAAACATCAGGAATAAAAGCCCACACTAAATACAATGCTGAAACATACGACACACCATTTTAATCTCACATATTTAAACAGAATTACTACAAGATGTTTTGGTTTTATTAAGAG
>CM032815.1:75000-105000 GCA_019155185.1 Beaufortia kweichowensis
TTTTTTATTCGGGGATACTGTGTGTGTTTCTTATATTAGAGGTAATGTATGAGAGGTGGGCTAAGATAAAGCCAGAGGTGAAGAAACAAGTGGGTCACATGATGCACATCTCCGTGTTCTGGTGGCACATCCTCCTGAGACAACAGGACAATCATCCCACTACTTTCTGGGCTGTAGATATGGGATTTCTGGACTCAAAGTTAGTCTGTCATCCGTGTTGTCATTTCCTTGTTTTGTTGATTTCAATACAGAATTTCTCTGATCAAATTCGTGTTGAAAACAGTTATGGTAATGAAATTGTTGTGAATATAAAATGTTGTAAGTAAAAACGGAGAAAAGCACCTTTCAGATTTTCAGAGGTTTTGTTGTCTGTCTTTTAGTGTTTCTAATGATTTGAGTCTGAAAAGGCTCAAGAAGATCGAAGTTTTAGAAAGCATCCTGCAGGCCATGGAGATGGGTGTACGTATCTGTCATTCACCATGATTCTTCTCTGGCGTTTCAGTTCCCCTAAAGTGTGTTTTTTCATTGTCTTTAGCTGTCTCACAGAGAGATGAAGAGGAAGGCTCGTGCTGTGATTTCAATAAATTTGTCCTTTACCATGGTAAGCACGTTGTGGCGTGGTAAGGCCCTATGGCGTGGTTAGCCGTGTGTAATAATCGATCTGTCTGTTTACAGCATAAACACGCTCTATCAGATGCTGTGAATTGGCTGGTGGATTCAGGAGCGCCACACATCAGTGAGAAACTACAGGAACTCGGCTCGCCTGATGTCCGGAATCGCACGCTCCGCTTTGTCTTCGATGAATGTGAGTTATTAATAGTCAGACAGTGCTGAGTAGAGTTCAGAGTTGGATCAGTAAATACCGTTTTCCTTCCACAGATGCACATTATCTTCAGAGGATGTCGTGCCATAAGAAGAAAGTCATAAAAGAGCTGATTTTAGATCCAGACTCCTGGTCTTTATTGGTAAGAGTCTTCAGCTGATGTACTCGACGTGTGTGTGTTTCTGTGAGTCGCAGGGATTGTGAACGAGGCGAAATGATTTTAGGTCAAAATGGCAATCTTTATGAGGAATTAAATCTTAAATGAATGTAAACGGATGGATAAATCAAGTGTATGTTAAGATATTGGATTAGGCCTAAATGCAGTCTTACTGTTGTCTATACAGACACTCGCACGTTTATTATCTGTTATCTACAGTTGTAAAGTTATCATAAAATCATTTATGTAAACATTGCTCAGTCTCGTTGTGATATCACGTGCCCTTTGTTGAACTTCAATGGAATTATTGACGTTTGTTTTTTCTTGTCTGCATTTCAGAAAAGCGAGGAAATGAAAAACAAAGGAAATGAACAGTTTCAGAAAAAGAAATATGATCTGGCTATTAAATGGTACACGAAAGCCATTAAATATCAGTAAGTAATGGGACCACAATACTGCTTTAAGACGAGTTACGGTCCAGTCATTGTGTGGTGGTGATTTAACTCCCGTGTTGTTGTGTTTCAGTGCAAACAATCACATTCTGTATGGAAACAGAGCTCTCTGCTTTATACGTTCTGAGAAGTATCTGTAAGTTACACACAAATCATGTTCATGAGGATTGTTTTGAATGTGGCTTGACCATCACTGAACACTGAATGTGTAATGGATTTCAGGAAAGCTCTTGGTGATGGAAAGAGGGCCGTTATATTACAGCCAGATTGGGCAAAGGTAAATCCCTCTCTGGACCACAGTTGCATTTACATTGTCGTTTGATTTAAGCCACATCTGTTTTAACTTTTATTTCAGGGCCATTATCGCTTCTGTGATGCCCTCTTTTATCTCGGGGAACATCAGAAAGCCCTGGAAGCAAACAGACTGGCACAGAGCGCCTGCGGTTCAGATGTGGATGGATATAAAGATCTTCTGCAGCAGTATGAGAGATTCCAGATGGAACTTCAGGAGAGCAAAGGTAAAGACCTGACCCGTGACACTTGACCCACAATACTTTCATCACTTTTCATAATAATATTATTTGTTTCTTTTTTTGTCCAGCTGAAGTGAAGTCTAAGAAGATGGAAAGCAAGAAAAATTCTTCTAAAACAAGGTATTTTGTTTTTCATTCTGACGGTGTTTTTGTGCGATCAAAAGCACTTAGTTGACATTTGATTTATGACACAGAGCCGGCGATTCTTCTTCTCAGCCTGTGAAATCCAGTCGTCTGTGTGAAACAGCGTGTGACTCTCTTCTGGTAAGAAACATCTTCACGTTATGGGTTAGGGTTAGCGAATGAACGCTGATAACTGAACTCTGTTCTTTCATGTGACAGCGATCAGATAACCAACAGCATCTGCATGAAAGCACAGGTGAGTCATCTTTATTAGGGTTTTAATTACACATTTTCATTTAACTTTCGTCTAACAGTGAGTTTCTGTGTGTTTTATTATCGTTATTATCGGTCGGACGGCGAGGTGAGGTGTCCCGTGTTCTCTCTCTGTCTTTTCTCTGTCATGTTTACTCCTCCCTTTGTTCAAAGTCTGAGATCATTCTAGAAGCTTCTGCGAGTGATTCGTCCGGTTCTGTGGCTTCTCCTGCTGTTTGTTTGTTTTACAGAGAAAGGGAGTGGCTTTTGTCGAATGATTCTCATTAGACCTTGCGGTGCTTTTACATGCGCTGCATTAATCCCTTAAACACTTTGATTTCAGATAGCTCAGGAGCTCTGGCTGAAGACAGACGTGACACACACAAAGACTTCAAGAGGTAGATGAACTGAACAAAACACTCCAATTCATTGTTTTATACATTGTAATAGAATAACTATAAATATTGTTTGTTAAATGTCACGATCATTTGTATTTAAAATAGTTTTTAATGTTTTTCATTTTTATGTTTCATTGGTGCAGTATTTCTACATTAGGCAACAGGTCAGAATTATGTCGCGTTTCTTTGAAAATGAAAGTGAGAGTAAATGATGTCAGCGGTCACATGACCGGCTTGTTTCCTGTGCTCCTTTTGAAGTTGTGTTTTCTTGTGGGTTTGTTGGCAGATTTTTAATGTTGTTGTAGCTTTATTGTGCTTGTGTCACTTTCACAATCCGTCACATCACTGGATTAATTTAATTCAGCTGTTTGTTATCATGTAAATATGGCTTTAATTCCTGAATAATGTTTTCTTAGTGACATGACTCCACGAAAGAGCAAAAAACCATCTTCGAACGCTCCAGAGAAGCCGACGGTCCAGAACAAACATCCGGCCACTCCAGAAAGAGTCAGCAACCCGAAGGTTAGCGTGCAGCGGTGTAACGCGCCGTACACGTGTGTTGTGAGCTGGATGTTGTTGTCAGTTGTGTGACTGTGACGTCTGTAGCCGCAGGAGATTGTGAGTGACGCTGAGATGAGAGAACGTTTCTGTGCTGCGGTTCAAGAGGGTCACGAGGCTCTGAAGGACCAGCGCTGTCGAAACGCTCACCAGTCCTTCTCTCTGGCCGTCAGGATGCTGGACTCCAGCATCGTCACGGTAACAGCGCCTCGGCTCACCTGCGTCTGCGTGTCTCTGTGCAGCGTTCGCATATACTACATCTTGTTTATACACAGTGATTTATGCTATAATATTTACATTTTAAATATTCAATTTCAGTTCAATTCAGATTCATTTCTCGTGCTTTTTTCTCTATTTTGCATCTTTCCAAAGCAGCTTTACAGTAAATCAGTATTAGTACAAACAGTTGATATGTATGGTGTATATATAAGAGTTGCACATGTGCACATGCTATTGTTTTTTTCATGTGATTGTTTTGTTAAGGTCTGCAAGTGTTTGATTAAATAAGAACGTTATTGTAGTATTGTAGTAATATGAGAAAACTAGAAAACAGTCAGAAGCTGATCCTGAAAATACAGAAGCTAAAAAAACACAGAGGCTGAAATATCAGCGATAACACAGTTAGAACATATACTATTCAATTATTCTTCATTGAAAACAAACATGTGAAGTGTGTGTTTGGTGTCACTGACATGCTATTCACAAGTATGTTATAGTCATTATTAGCCGAAGGTGATGCTGTATAAGATAATGACAGAATGTTGTCTTTGTCATGTGACAGGATCTGGGCATATCAGAGTTGGATAAATGTGTACTCATATATGGATATGCCACAGCTCTGCTGGAAATTGGTCAACCTGAGGTAATGAAACACAGTTTACCGTGATAAAGTCTTTATTGTTTCTCAGTGGCAATGCATGACAGACACCGACACTAATATTGTGCTGTTTTGTAATATACAGGAACTGGCTGAAGCTCAGAGGTTGTTCACCAAGTTAGAGTCATCAGAAAGAAAGTTTCAGTCACTGGTGCATTATGGGATGGGCAGAGTTTATCTGAAAGAGAACAGGTCAGTAATGTGTGTGTGTGTGTGTGTGTGTGTGTGTGTTTTCTACACTGCACACTCATGTTTCATGTTTTGTGTGTTGTAGATTTGCTAAAGCTCTTGAGCACTTCTCTAATGCGCTGCTAATAATTCAGAGACACATCACACCTGGAAAACTCACCTGGCCAACAACTAAAGCAATACTGGAGGAAACACAACCAGACTTTTTACAGGTGTGTAAGATTGAGATTCAGTAGAGATGACTTCCGTTCTACATACTACACATTCAAACACTGGACTGATTATTTCCCACTCAATGCCAGTTGTATTTAACCTGGAATATTCCCTCAAATAGACGCTAATGTGATGTGTGTTTTTCCTGCAGGAACATCTGGAGAAGTTTGTGGACATGTGTACATTTCCTCCTAAGCCAGATGCCGTTTGCTGTCATCCACACTGTTTGGCTCATACTATTAAAATCTACTTCAGCGATCCAGACTTTAGGGTGACTCGCGTGATGTGATGGTTAATAGTAATGAAATGCTGAAGAGCTCTTATACGTGACGGTGTTGTGTTTTTCAGGGTTTTATACAGCTGATCTGCTGTCAGAGGTGTAAAGTTGAGTTTCACATGACCTGCTGGAAAAAACACAAAAGCCTTTCATTTACAGATAAAAGCGACAAGGTCAGACAGACACGTGCCACACAAACACATCATGAGAACCAGGAGAATAGTCCTGTTGACCGCGTTTATCTTTCGACAGGATTTTCTAAAGGATCCGTGTTTTACTCCAGACTGTGAAGGTCAGATTTGTCACATTGTAATATTTGGCTCAACGGGGCTCATAAAGTGTGAGGTGAGATGCTTCATTAAAACGTTCCTGTCTCTCAAAACGCTATTTGTATTTGTTTGCTAAAGATTATTTTTCTCTCTCAGTTTGATACGCCTATTCCTAAAATCAAACCTACTGGGCGACTGAAAGTCAAAAAGCAATGTACAAGGTGAGGTTTATTTCAGACGTCTTAACTGTTCACACTGAAAATCCAGCTATTTAGACTGACGCAATCGTTCGTGGATTATAACGTGTTGTTTCTGTTATTTCGCCAGTATTAAGAAGTTAAGATCTAAAAGTGAACGAAAACTTAAACGCAAACAGCACAGACAGACGGCACGCGCTGGCCATCAGGAGAATAAGGACGTTTCAGATGTCCCGGCAAACAGAGGTGAACACGTATGAACGCTTACGTGACGGAGAGTGTTCTTCAGCCCAATATAACTCTGTGTTTATTGTTCTTGCAGCGACACCCAAACATTCTGTTATTGTGGATCCTGTTTTACATCAAATTCATGAAAACAAAGAACTTTTTAAAGAAGAATCTGTCAATATTTCTTGTGTTCTGGAGCATCTACGGCCCTGGCTGGATTTGTATGACGGTAAAGGACGTGAGAGCGTGTTAAACAGCTATGGAGAAGATTTGATGCTGTCTGACCTGGTGGATCTTCTGCTGGAATCCAGCAACCACGTCTGGGCACGAGTCTTTATCGAGGCGCTCGGCTCTTGTCTTCATATTAAACCCAGATTACAGCAGTGGGCTCGGCAGCTGAATAACGCAGGTGCGTGTCGAGCTCTAATAAACATGTATGACAGTCGGTTTGAACGAGCTGGTTTGAGCGTGTGTGTCTCCGTCCGTGTCTCGTCTCTTGTTTTCAGGTCTGAAGGCGGCCGAGTCGTTTGTCAGCAGGTACTGTTCTCATCTACAGCAGCTTGACCTGAAGCCACTGCTGGCGTTCGCTCCGCTACAGAACACACTTATCGAGAAGAAATTATTTGACAGCAGTGGATTTACTTTAATAGAATGTGTAAGACGGGCTCCGGCCAAAGACATGCGTCTGTTTATTTGGACTTTAGAGTCGAGACGAGAACAATACGAGTCCTGTCACTTTATTCTTGATCAGTATTTTGAAGACGGTAAGTCAGACCGAGTGAAACGAAGGTTTATTTCTATGTGTTACTGTTATTGTTCTGTAAAAAATGATTTTCTTGATTTGTCTTCAGATGCTGTTTGTTTAGTCATTAAAAAGACGGATGATGACGAGAACATTGTAAGAAACGGGCTTTCTGAAGCGTTTCGTTTCATTTACACTGATGAGTTCATCAGCAGTAATCCTCACTTTATGTTTGGGTTTCAGAATACAGTATTTAAGAGTAAAAGCAGACATCGGAAAAAAAAACAAAAAGATTCAAAGGTGAGTGATGCTATACATTTGTGTCAGAGAGATTTATCTGTGTGTGAATAGATGTTCATCTGTGTGTGTGTGTTTCAGTCTGTCATCGTTCTGTCTGGAATGAGAGGAGGACACTCTAGAGACGAAGATGATGAAGATGATCTGTTCTCTGAAGAAGACCCTTTGTGAGTTTTAAAAAAATAAACTATTCAATTCAATTCAATTGTACAATTTCACTTGTATTGGTGCTCAGTCAGACATGTGATTTGATGTTTCAGTTTGTTCTTAAGCTGTGCCGATCCGTTCAGTGTTCCCGATCATCTCCGCAGTCAGCTGGCAGAGTTTGAGGAACAGTACGCCGGATCCTCACACCGAAGCCATTACGAGAGAATTCTGGACAATAACGCAGATCCGACTAAAGAGAGTTTATACGAGTACGTGCATTCATCTGATCCATAAATATTGCTTTATTAGACACAATTACAGCTGTATGTGTGTTTGTTGTGCAGCAATCCTGTGTGAATTCAGCTGAAAGCTTCAATTTGTTCTTTGAATTTCATAGTGAAACACGAAACACACAGGTCAGGTTATATAAATGCAAATTATTGGTCTGTTGTGACTGTGAATAATAAATAATATTCTTTGTGTGATTTAACATTAAGCATAAAAATAGAAAATGATTTTTATCATGTTATTTTAAAGTAGAAAAGTCTCAGCAGACTTTCTGTCTTTCTCTCAGTTATTTCGCTCAGATTCTGGAGGAACACGGTCCTCTCCGAGCATCAGACCAGCTGATGGTCGGCGAGTTGGAAAACTTTCCCCTGGAAGCACAGCAGAAAATCGCTGCCGCCGGAGGACTGGAAGCGTTCCTGCTGGACTCTCTGCGATTTGTCATGACCGACGATGTGATGGGATTGATGAAACACATGGTGTCTCTCACAGACCCTCCTCACCCCCGACAGATGTCATCACATCTCAACCCCTCCGCTAAAGAGTTCTGGCCTCAAACCGACGTTTCGACTGACAGCAGCGTATCTCATGTTGAAATGGTTTCCTTCGATAACAGCGGCGAGTTGCTCTCTGTGACCTCTGATCCCATTCTCCTCCCTGATCCGTACGCTTTCG
Organism: Beaufortia kweichowensis; assembly: GCA_019155185.1. Lineage (NCBI taxonomy): Eukaryota > Metazoa > Chordata > Actinopteri > Cypriniformes > Gastromyzontidae > Beaufortia > Beaufortia kweichowensis. The sequence goes on from CM032815.1 coordinate 82,693, forward strand.
AGGGTCCTGTCGCAGAAACCGAGGCTCTGCGGCTGTACGAGAGCATGGGCTCTGCTTTTGAAAGCTTGCTTTCTATCTCTGAATGTTCTACTGGAGAGAGAAGACATCAGCCTGCTGTGAGTGTGCAGGTAAGATCTGCTGGTCGTCTGACCTTTGACCCTTTGGATGAGAAGAAAGACGTTTCCATCAACACGGAGCCCTTCAGTCCATTTGAGAGCAACAATGTGAGTCACGGTTTCCTACATCTGATGATGTCGTAGTTTATATGAAGCATATAAATATTTATATACATAAAGAAATTTAAGCCGTTACCATAGTGATGTTTATCACTGATGTTTAACACGACAATGCAAATTATTCTGTCTGCAGTACAACAAATACTCATCATCTGTGAATATATGCTGTAAATACAAGTGTCAGAAAACAGAATTTTTCCTTTTTAATATATTCTTGATGGGTGTTTGTGAGACTGTGACACATAAACATTTGTATTAAAGCTCAATATTATTCCATCAAACTGATGCTGTTTTCAGGGCGACATGATACAGAAAGAAAAACAAGTGCTGTGTCTGTCAGAAGAGCTGAAGCAGATGAAGGAAGATGAAGTTCACACTGTTCAGCAGAAGAGAAGAGATCAGATCTCATCACTGCAGAAAGAGCTGGAGGACATCACATACAAAACACATGTACTTGAGCAAACTTCAGTCAGGAACATATTTAACATCAATTCAGACTAACATCTGTGTTTGTCTTCAGATTGCCGGCGATGAACTTGGCCTGTTCCAGCAGAAACTAGAAGACGAAGTGAAGAAAGACCAGCAGGAGAAAAGAGAAAACCAGGAAACCCTAAAGATGCTGAAGATGGAAATCAAAGATCTCACAGATGTACATGGAAGGTTAGAAATGTTTGCACAAGTTTAAATATGTTCAGTTCAAAGCAGTCTGACGAAAAGAGTCTCTTTCTCTCTGTGTGAACGTCGCATCTAGTTTCGCCAGAGACATCCGGGACAGAAATAAGGAGTATCAGGTGGAACTGGATCGTTTCCTGGACGTCAGGTGAGTCTGAATCTGTGCGCTGGTGCTGTGGCTCATCAGCGGTGTGTGTGCTGATGCAGTGCGTGTGTCCTGCAGTAACCAGTGTGCCGGCGAGCGGATGAGTCTAGAAGATGAAATCAAGCGACACAGAGACACGTGTGTGAGGGATCAGAGGAGATCTCTGACTGCTCAGGTGAGGATTTCCTCAGTGTGTTTGATATCAGAACATGGCCTGATGATGATGATGATGATGATGATGTTTGTCACTGTGACGTGCAGCTGTCAGTGCTTCAAAGCAGACGAGATCACGACCTGAGACATCTGAAGGCACGATTGTTCGAAGGCGAGATGACGATGAAATACATGACGGAGGCGTCGCACAGGTACGGCTGCGCTTGGGCTTGTTTATCACACGTCTGTTGTGTTGTCACGTTATTCTGTGTGCTGCAGGTTTTCCTCTGCTGTGCTGCTGTCAGCCATAGATGACTGGAAGAGATACATGAGTGACATTAAAGAGAAAATCAACAACGCCGAGGTGACTGTCCTTTCTTCTGCTCGCATCGTTCGCTGCAAACAGCACCTTATTCACCCCCATGCTCGTACTGTACCATCAGAAATACACACAGTATGTCACAACAGTTTGTTCTTTACTCAGATGGAGTTTGAGTCTCAGATGAATGAAGTAAAGAAAGGCACCAGACTGTGTTCGCTGCCGCCCGCGTCTGTACCCGCCCCCCCCGCCGCACCGGTAAGAGCTTCGGTCGCATGATCGTGAGCCAGTAAGTTTTACAACCCTAACTGATGTCAATCCCATTCCTACAGCCGATAGTTTCTGCTGCTTTTCAGCAGTCCGCTTCCCACTACGCACACCCGCACGGGTCACTGCGGCCCGCCCGAACCCCCACACCGACGGGGCCCGCAGAGAGATGTCCAGAAGAACCCCAGCAGCATCTCTCTGTGTACGACAGAATTGTGGAGCGTCTGAACATGATGTTTCCTCATTATAACAGGTGCGTTTTATTAGGCTTTGTAAGCAATGGCCCTGTTTGGCTGACGGTTGTAGTGAAAGTGATTGTGTGCGTTTCTCTCTAGATTGGTGTTAAATAAATTCATCCAGGAGGTGCGTTTGGCCAACGGAGGCGCTCTAAACACTTTGACTTATGATGATGTCATCAACAGAGTCGCACAGCTGATCCTGGACCATCAGGAGAATTCACGGGGTACGCACGCGCTCGTCTGTTACGCTCTTATGGGTGCTCTTACCGTAATGTAATAATGTGTTACTCCGTTACGGTGCAGGAGCGCATGGATGCCATGGTCGGGGACGCGAGGGACTGTGTTTCTCAGGGTGTGACCGACAGCTCGGGCACGACAACTGGAACCCCCCCACTGACACACGTGTGGAAGAACGTGTCGGAAAAATATCGCAGCACTGCGCTGGCTGTAAGAGTTTGTCATTATCACACAGGGTTAATTATGTATTTTTAACTGAAAGTTACAGATTAGAACTTTTTATACTGTCCAACCCTGCTGGAGAGTTCAGACCCAACCCCAAACAAGACTGAACCAGATAATCGACTTCACTCGTTCAGTGTTAACTTGTAAATGACAGGTGTGTGTTGCAGAAGGAAATCTAACGGCTGCGGTCATAAAATAACAGATCAATCAGATGAATCCAGCTGTAGGACACGTTACATTAGTAACAGTATATGGAAGTTAATGCCATTCAGTGTGGTGTTCGTTATGATGACATGTGATGCTTTCAAAGTAGTGTAAAACAAACACACACACACAGTTCTCCTGTAAACTTTATAAATCATTCGTTTTATTCTGCTTTCTGTTTGTATCTTCATCGGCCAGCTGAACACGGAGGATCCGTGTATTATCTGTCATGAGGATATGAGCGCTGAAGATGTGTGTGTGCTCGAGTGTCGTCACAGCTTTCACGGACAGGTCAGAATGGTTTTTCACACTCATTTTTTCTGAACTCTTTAATAACATGTTTACTGAATGTGCGTATGTGTGTGCGTTCAGTGTATAAAGTCATGGCTGAAGGAGCAGAGCACGTGTCCTACGTGTCGAAAACTCGCTCTGTTACCAGAAGATTTTCCTGTGCTGCCTGGCAGACATCGCAAGAGTAATGCGCCCGCAGCCATGTTTAACTGAGGCGAGCACGCCGTCGGCTTTTCGCTTTTCACCTTTTTGTCATGCTGGAGCACTTTTATGTTTATTTCCATAAAACCATCAGTTACATGTTTCACTTCATATTAACTCTATATCATCAATCTTTTGTTAACACAGTTTTTACCTCGAGTGGCCCGTGGACCAATCGCTGTTTGAATTATTATGTTAAGATGTTTCTTCATTCCAGTCAGACTTTAATAAAGTTCCTTCACATGAACCTCCTCCAAGGGAGAAGGATTTTACTCTTCTGCTTTAACCTTTTATTGCATTTTATGTCATTAAAACATTTAATCAAAGAGACCAGTCTCTTGTGTAAATGCACACATGACATCACTGTCTCTCAAAAATAATCCGAAGACAACAAGCTGGAGGTTTTTGTTCATTTTATTGAGGAATGAAACTGAATCTCACAGGTCATCAGATGATGCTAACAATAACAACTCATTTTCAGTCTTGATATAGAAGCGGCTTCTTATTCACAGTAAAAGAAAAAACAACTGATGTGATTCTTCCAATAAATCCATATTGAATATATAAACCTGTCGACTCAAACTCTGACCAACTTCAGAGGAAAGTTTTCTGTTATCAAATGATCATCATGAAGAACAATCACGATATTCACCTCAAACTCTAGAAAGGAAAAACACAACAAATGTCAATATGAACATGAGAAAACACAGATGTGCTCAGACATGTTTTAATATCGTGCCGAGTTACAGATTTGCATTCATTTATCAGAAGTAATAAATGATATGACAATAATGAGAAGATACTCATTTAAATATCATTTGTGTAGATGCCATTATTCTGTTTTGTGGATTGCATGAAATTATTTGCTATGTCAGACAGCTTCACCAGGAAATAACAAATGAAAATGTATTAAACCTGGAATATATATAAAATATATAAATAAACTGCTTACCGACTTTAAAGTTGGTGGTTTCAAGAGTCGGGCAGGTGAAGAGTCGAGGAAACACCATATAGATGGGAATGGAGAGACCATGACAAACGTCACCTTCTGCGACCTGGATGTTCTGTATTTCTGTGGCGTCTCTGGCGTATCCCTCCGCGCAGCCTTAACGCACATCAAACACACACACACACCTGCTGGATCACATCACGTGTTGGCACTTTGTTTTACTTGAAATAAGCTCGTCTTTCTCTTAATGGGTTATTGCATTTTAAATGGGCACGAGCGGATACGGGGGATGATTTGACTCTCTTACCACACGTCTCCACTCTGACCAGCTGCAGCTCAACGCTCTTAACGGCGACCTCCGAACTCTCCACCACCAGCTCGCCCGTCAAAGGTCGCGTGATCACACAGCTGGTGGCGTCCAGGTGACCTCTGATCAAGAACTTTGGTAGGGAGGTTCTCTGCGGGACACACATGACACACGTGAGATCTTCTACAGGGATGAGAGAACTGCTGTAGAGATGTTTGCTTTACCTCTCTCACGTTCTGCAGCGTGTCCGGTGTGATGGTGAAATCAACCGGGCCGGGCTGCAGCTTTGGCTTCTGCGGCTGGACGATCACATTCATTTCATCATTTACACTCAAAGCTTCAAAATTAATATATAACACGTTGACTGAATATAGAAGTGAAGAACGGTCTGACCTGAGAGTGCACCATAAATTCACAAGTCTTGCTCAAGTCTTTGGCAAGCAACGAGCGTTTCATATCGCAACGAAGCGTGTACTGCCCAAAACAACAAATACAGTGCACACAGGTCATCGTATACAAATTGGCCACAATATAAACATTGACACAAGACGATATGTCAGCAATGATCGTGTTTGAGATGATTTACCTGTATGTTGACAAAAACCCCATGGTAAGTCTCATATAAGACTCTGTTGCCTTTGGCCTGAAGTGGAAACTCAAAGGGGATTTCAGTTCGACCTGCTGGAAGTTTTCCTGCTTTCACCACCTCAATGTGACTGCACACTAACTGAATGGGCTGCAGAAGACATGAAGTGTGTACTGACCCACAACAACACCCAGTGGGACACACAGAGTAATGTTGTCTGTGTTTCTCACCTTGACAGAGTTGTAGAACGCTTCAAACACTCCGACGCTTTTTGAGCTCAGCTGCAGGTTCACCAGCCCCTCCATACTGAGAGAAATGCCCTGATGCTGCAGCACATCCTTATTACTGATGACCACAACACCAGACAACAACTCCTGTAACACACACACACACATGACCATCATAACACCAGACGACAACTCCTGTAACACACACACACACACACATGACCATCATAACACCAGACAACAACTCCTGTAACACACACACACACACACACATGACCATCACAACACCAGACGACAACTCCTGTAACACACACACACACACACACATGACCATCACAACACCAGACGACAACTCCTGTAACACACACACACACACACATGACCATCATAACACCAGACGACAACTCCTGTAACACACACATGACCATCACAACACCAGACGACAACTCCTGTAACACACACACACACACACATAACACAGACGACAACTGTACACACACACACACACACATGACCATCATTAACACAGACGACAACAGACAACACACACACCATCACAACACAGACGACAACTCCACACACACACACACACACACACATGACCATCATAACACCAGACAACAACTCCTGTAACACACACACAGACACACACAGACACACACAGACACACACATCTTGTGTTTGTGATGATGAGATGAGGCGGAAGTGAAGTGAACTCACCCCTTCATGATAAACTTTATTGGCTCGCTTGAGGCGGATGTCCAGAGAAACGCTCATCTTCTCTTCAGTCTCTTCCTGTATCGCTGTCACGTGCTCGATTACGTCAACGCGACGATTTCTGAGAATAAACTCAATATTAAATTAATGCATATTAGACTCTTAACAACTATATTATTCAGGGTCTGTTTTTAAAGATCTGCATATGGTTATACTCGCAATCTGCAGTTGTTGTTATACGCATAACACATACACTTCTATTTCTTTGTTTATTTCACAATAACACACACACACACATACACACATATATATATATATATATATAGTATGTTTGTATTTGCAAAGTGTTGCGCAAACTTCTTTGATTTTCTTACGCCTTTTGAAACGTAAAATTGATTGGCAGTTTCCATGACAACTACGGGAAGGGTTTTTGCGTCACGAGATCATCCGGGAACTTCAGCCTGTGATTGACAGTCGTCATGGAAACGTTCTCGCTCGGCTTCCATTTTGTTCCTGATTTTTTTTCTTCCTTCATAAAAGCGGCGCCTGGCTCGTGCGACGCCACGGCGCGCAATAACAACGCTCGATAAATCTATAAACGATCGTTATCGCTCCGTGTCGATGATCGGCGTCGCCGCGCAGTAAGTTCAGGGGGCCGCTCCTGTGCGCGGATTCGGAGCGCGCGCGCCATTTTGTCCAGCGGCCGCGGCGCGCGCGCAGGATGAGTGAGTGAGTGACGGACGGCGGGACTGCTGCGCTGCGGAGCGCGCCGACGCTCACCGAGAGGCGCTCTTAATTTCTGAACGCTTGTGTGGACGCGAAGCGGAGCGGTTTTCGGTCCGACGGATTGTCGAGGAGCGCGCGTGGATTTGTTGCGAAGGATTTTCTTGCTCTCGTCAGAAAGGCGCGCGCGACACGGTGAGTGATGACGGCTAGCGCGCGGCTAACGGTTAGCTGCTTTCGCCGATCCCGCGCGCGCACACACCGGCCGTTAATCGCCGCTGCTTGTGCGTAACGCAGTTCAGGCTCGATGTAAAGCTGTCGTGCGGTGTGTCGGAGCGGCGGCGCTTCGACTCGCGCGTTCCTCCGTTTCTTAGGTTCAGGCTGATGGTTTACAGGCCGCGCTGCTAATAGAGAGCTAGCGTCAGCTCAATGTAAATCATTCACTCATTCATTATCATCATCATCATCATCATCATCATCATCATGAATGCTCGTCAGTGACGGCTCGTGTTACTGTCACTGATCGCATGTGTGTGTGTTTTTGTGTCGTCAGTAATTTTGTGTAGTTAGCTGCTCTGGCTAATGTGGCTAGTGTTTTGACAGCTTTCATTCCCTTCGCCTGCGCGAACGCGCGCGCGTGTGTGTATGTGAAAATCAGATTTACTGAACAATGAACAAACACACACACACACACACACACACATAATAGTTTGTCAAAGTTAGAGGAGTTTGTGTTTTTGTGAGACGGCTTTTAGCTTGTCATTATGTTGTTTGTTCACTGTGTGTTTTGGTCTGTTATCTTACAGTAACTTCAGTCTCACTGCTGCTGTTGTGTGTGTGTGTGTGTGTGTGTGTGTTCATGTCATGACAGATCTATACCAATGGTTGTGCAAGTTGAAGTCAAACTCAAACATCTAATACTGCAAGACCCATCAGGGCTGTTCTCACCTGGAAACCACTCGCTAGTCTGTTCAGGTAAGTCAAGCTCATGTCTACAGTGATCAGCAGCTCTCATTGTGTCTCTAGTTCATCATTGTTGTTGTTTTTGTGCTCGCAGTGGGCTGTGGTTTGCAGATGGACTCCCCTGTCACAATGATATGAGATGTTTTAGAAGACGATGCATACAGGTAATGTTTTCCTCAACATCTCTGCCCAGCTGAAAGACACATGACACTAGTGTTGAACTAGTAGTCATGTGAACTGATTGACCTCACGTCTAATTTCAGCAGAAACTTCCTGGTCGACTTATTTTAAATGTTTAAACTAAAGTCCCGAGTTTCATGTCAGTGTTTGTCTCCAGAGTCGCCCTTCACAGGTCTCACACAAACTGATTCCGGGTTCCTCACCGAGAGCTTTCTGTCAGCAAATACTGTGTTAAAGTGTGCTGGAAAATGTGTCAAAGTGCAATTCAATTTCATGCCTCTTACCCGATTTCCTATTGGACAGAGCCTTAAAGCTTTGCCCTAGCAACAAAAGTGGGTTATTTGCATAGCCTTTCCCGATTGGCTGTCGCTTTAGCTCTCTGGCCAATGGCGTATCATCTTCCTGGTGGTAGGCTATGGTAATGAGACACTGTTGCTGGGGTTGTGACTGTGCGCTGGTTACCAGTGTGTGAATGTGCTGCATTGTGTTTGCTGCTAAGAGAGAGAGAGACACACACATAGAGAGAGAGAGAGAGAGAGAGGCTGATAAATGACGACTTAATGATCTGCAGAATTTCCAGCCGATGTTGTAGACCGTCACATCAGTCAAACAAACTCACACTCTCTTATTGTGGAGATTTTTCTGTGAAATCATTCATTCAGATTTCACAAACACTGTAATAATCTCGTGTAAGAGAAAAGAGGCTTTTTGTGTGTGATATATATCCTAATGCTGAGTCACAAACACACATTGATTTTGTGTGTGAGAGCGTAACGCATGTTTGTGGATTGATCTGTAAGCTGATCGTTGTCGTGGTGTTTCCTCACCACACACACACTGCGTTACATCTGTTTAAAGCCTCAATGACAAGCAAAGACACACTTTTGTTTTCTGAGTCATCCTGTGTCTTTATTGTGTTTGTGTTGTGTTGTAGGAGGAGAGACCTCAGCATGCAAACCCTCCTCTGTCCGACTCGCTCCCTCGTTTTCTTTCCATTCGGCCAGTGTGCAGATGGATGCGCAGACGCCCCATTCTCACCCGCCGTTCAGCGATGGTCACCCGCAGAGCGCTGACCAATCGGCTGCCGCGCTGCCGTTCACGTCGCAGGCCCCCCCACCCAACGCCGGCCAGGTACAGGAGCGCAGGCGCGCTGCGTGTAAGGTGTTGAGCTGTGGACGGGCTCTCACTGATGCCGTCTTGTGTGTGTGTTCCCGCAGGTAACAGCTGATATGGTGATGTTACAGAGGCGAATGCCTCAGTGTTTCAGAGATCCAGCGACGGCACCCTTACGCAAACTCTCCATTGAACTGATCAAAACTTACAAACACATCAATGAGGTATGACGCTCTAACAGGTCTGTGACCTGGCCTGTAAAACCCAGCAAAATCATCCTACACAATGAAAAAATCACCTTAATATCTTCAATATTGACATGTCAAAGATTGAAATCATAGTGAGATATTTACAGGTGAAATCAAACTCATCTCATAAATAGATTTTGAGACTTGATCTTGGTTTCTACAGACAGGGTCACATATCATCTCTGTACTGTTTAGCTGATCTCTCAGATATTTGTCCTGATTGTATGTTATCATCATCATCGTCATCAAGTTAGACGTATAACATTGAACATGTAAGTATGTTCGGACCTAACCCTTAGAAACATGTGAGAGTCATGTGATGTTCATCAGACATCAGATCAGTTTATATTCTGTAAGATCAATGTCTCTGTTTATTCTCTCATTATTAAAACTGTGTGTTGAGTTTGTGTCTGTTAGACTCTATATAGTGAGACGTTCATTTGATTCAGCTGATTTTGAATCATTTTTAGGTTTACTATGCAAAAAAGAAGCGCCGCCACCAACAGGGTCAAGGGGAGGACTCGAGTAACAAGAAGGAGAGGAAAATATACAACGACGGTTACGACGATGACAACTTTGATTACATTGTTAAAAATGGAGAGAAATGGATGGACCGATATGAGATTGACTCTCTGATAGGCAAAGGCTCATTTGGTCAGGTCAGTCAGTTTCATTTCAATGTAATTTAAGTGTGCTTGACAAAAACTGTACAATTATATTGCCAAAGCAATAGTGCAAATATATGTACAAAGATTTCAAAGTAAAGTAAGATGCATCTATAGAATTAAATTGCTCTCTCTCTACCTGTGTCTCGGCCTCTGTCTCTGCTGTCTCTCTCACTCTCTATATATCTCTCTCTCTCTCTCTCTCTCTCTCGGCCTCTGTCTCTCTCTCTCTCTGTCTCTCTGTCCTCTCTCTCTCTCTGTCTCCTCTGTCTATATCTCTCTCTCTGTCCTCTCTCACCTCTGTCTCTCCCATAGCTGTCTATCCACCTGTCTCCTCTCTGTATCTATATCTCTCTCCTCTCTGTCTATCTCTCTATCCTATATATCTCTCTGTGTATATATCTCTGTCTCTCTATCAATAATATGTCTCTCACCTCTGTCTCTCTCTCTCTGTCTCTCCTCTGTCCTCTATATGCTGTCTCTGTCTCTCTCTGATGTATATCTCTCTATATCTCTGTCTCTATATCCCTCTGATCTGTCTCTCTCTCTCTGTGTCTCCATGTGTATGTCTCTCTATGTATATGTATCTCTCCTCTGTCTAAATACTTGTCTGTCTCCTCTCCTCTCTGTCTCTCCTGTATATGTCTCTCTCTCTCTGTCTCTCCCACTCTGTGTCTCTATCTCTCACTATGTCTCCCTCACCTGTCTCTCCACCTGTAATCTCTCCTCACCTATGTCTCTCTCTATGTGATGTCCTCTCTTCCCTGTCTCTGTCTATCTCTCTGATCTCTGGATATGTGTGTCTCTCCTCTGTATGTCTCTGTCTGTATATGCTGTATGTCTCTGATCTCTGTAGAATAATCTGTCTCTCTCGGGTATGTCTGTCTCTCCTCTCTATCTCTATATGTCTCTATATATATCTGTCTCTATATCCTCCTCTATATCTGTCTCTCTCTATATATATCTCTCTCTCTCTCTCTCTCTCTCTCTCTCTCTCTCTCTCTCTCTCTATATATCTCCTCTCTCTCTCTCTATCTCTCTCTCTCTCTCTGTCTCTCTCTCTCTCTCTGTCTCCCTCTGCTGGCAGGTGGTGAAAGCGTATGATCGTGTTGAACAGGAGTGGGTCGCTATCAAGATCATCAAAAATAAAAAGGCTTTTCTGAATCAGGCTCAGATTGAAGTCCGCCTGCTGGAGCTTATGAACAAACACGACACTGAGATGAAGTACTACATCGGTAATGTCTGTTTTCTATGATGGATGTCTTTCAGTTAGTACAACAATAGTTGGCTTTTAAACATCTTTTAGAGCTGTGTGACATTTCCATTTACACAGAATTGTTTATCCATAAGATATAGTATTACATAATGTAAATCAGCTTTAGTTATGGTTCTATATAAAGCAGGTCTAATGGAGGTTGTGAAGACGGTGTGAAAGAGACTGTTTGTGTTTTAGTTTTCAGGATGTCGATGTTTCTGTGACATCACTTGGGAAACGCGCCTGTTAATGTCATTGTGCCCTTTTTCTCTCCTCTAGTTCATCTAAAACGTCATTTCATGTTCCGGAATCACTTGTGTCTGGTCTTCGAAATGTTGTCCTATAACCTGTACGATCTGCTGAGGAACACAAACTTTCGCGGCGTGTCTCTGAACCTGACCCGCAAGTTTGCTCAGCAGCTTTGTACCGCGCTGCTCTTCTTGGCCACCCCAGAACTGAGCATCATCCACTGTGACCTCAAACCCGAGAACATTCTGCTCTGTAACCCCAAGAGATCTGCCATCAAAATCGTGGACTTTGGCAGTTCCTGTCAGCTCGGACAGCGGGTAAGACGACGGCTACGCTCGGACCGTTTCTCTTTGGGGTTTATTTTGTAATCGTCCTGCTACAGTTGTTGCAGAGTAACATAAACGAAAGAAAGACTTTGAGCAATGAGAGTTTTTTGTTTGTGTTTATAATCGCTCATACAGTAACATTATTGCAATGCATGTCTCTTTAGATCTACCAGTACATCCAGAGTCGGTTCTATCGCTCGCCTGAGGTTCTGCTGGGGATGCCGTATGATCTGGCTATTGACATGTGGTCTCTGGGCTGTATTCTGGTTGAGATGCACACTGGAGAACCTCTGTTCAGTGGAGCTAATGAGGTACATCTGCTCATTCAGTGTTCTCACAGTGACGTCATGATGCCTTCACATGTACATGAACAACAAATGAATTTAGCTCGTATTAGCTCTCATTTGTTGATTAAATGTCATTTATTTCTGTATTTTTTTACTGCAGGTGGACCAAATGAACAAAATTGTGGAAGTTTTAGGGGTCCCACCCAATCATATTCTGGAACAGGCCCCTAAAGCCAGAAAGTTTTTTGAAAAGATGTCTGATAGCACGTGGTGTGCAAAGAAGACCAAAGATGGCAAAAGGGTGCGTGTCGTGTTGATTCGTGATCTTATGACTCGTGTTTTATGCAGGTTGGCCCTGACATTCAGTGATATTGACTGTTCTTTTTTCTGTTGTGCGCAGTACAAGCCCGCAGGCTCTCGTAAGCTGCACAGTATTTTGGGCGTGGAAGCGGGCGGACCGGGTGGGCGGAGAGCCGGCGAGTCGGGCCACGCCGTCGCAGACTACCTGAAGTTTAAAGACCTGATCTTGCGGATGCTGGACTACGACCCCAAGTCTCGCATCCAACCGTATTACGCGCTGCAGCACAGTTTCTTCAAGAAAACTGCAGATGAGGGTACGAACACCAGCAGCAGCGTGTCCACGAGTCCGGCGCTGGAGCAGTCCCAGTCATCCGGAACCACGTCCAGCACCTCCTCCAGTTCAGGTCAGTTTCATTCAGTTCAAAGGCTTGTTGAGAGTTTGCGGTCGCAAGGTTCGCTCCGTCACTGACTCTAAACCCTGTGCGATAGCAGGAGGTTCGTCTGGAACGAGCACGAGCGGTCGAGCCCGTTCTGACCCGACCCATCAGCACCGGCACAGCGGAGGGCATTTCAGTGCTGCGGTGGGCATCGACTGTCACAACCTCTGTCCGCAGGTCAGACCGTGCACCACGCCGTTACACAAACATCTGCTCACATGCATCTAAACCTTTTTTGCGTGAATCCGCTATTCATTCAAGACGTTTAGTGTGTCAGAATTGAACGTTTCGATTTTTAGGAAATAGCTGTAATGCACGTACACGTTTTTGAGTGTAGTCTCTGAAATAATTTTGCTCAGTGGGAACATCTTTAGTAGAAGTAGATGTAATATATATATATATATATATATGTGGTGACAGTCATTACACACACATCAGAGAAACATTTTCCCCTGAAATTAACAAACTTTCACAAAGACTTCAAATTCAACAAAAGGACAAGCTGTCGTACATACTGGGAGAAATCAGCTCAAACCTGGATGACAAAATCATATTGATGTAACTTTACTATATTCACTACTTCCACTTTTTCTGTTTATTTACATGTGTGTATATAGATTTTTATATACTTTTTTAAACATTAAAAATGATTTTATCGTGCCAATGCAGGTTTTTCAAAGCTTGAATAGCTGTCTGTTTTAATTAAGTTTCAGTGCAAGAAGTAATAATTGAATGTCAAGCTTGCGACAGATTCAAAGTTTGTTTATTGTGTGGTGCACCTGCTCGACTTTTATGTTCAGAATAACTCAAAACGTTTCTCCTCCTCTCGTTTTGTGCGGCAGGCGAGACAAGCGTTCGCGCCTGCCCTGGGCTGGGTCGGAGGAGATGGGCTTCAGCAGGCTGCCGGAGAGACGCACCCCGTCCAGGAGACCACCTTCCACGTGCCGCCCCACCAACCCAAGGCTCTGCACCCCCACTCGTCCCACCATCACCACCACCACCTGCATCAGCACTCGCAGGGACCGGCGCGGCCCCGGCCCCGACTCTACTCGCCATCCCACAGCGCCTCCACGCAGGACTCAATGGAGGTGACGCACGGCCACCTGTCCATGACCTCGCTGTCTTCCTCTGCCTCGTCTTCATCCACGTCCTCCTCGTCTACGGGGAACCATCACCACGCCTACCAGAGCCGCCCGCTGCCGCACGGGCTGGGCTTCGGGCATAACGGCAGCATGACTTTGGGACTGGGTGCCTTCTCCAACCCGCGGCAGGAGACGGGCGTGCCGGGTCACCCCTCGTATTCCGCGAGCACGAACTCGGGGCCGGGGCACTACATAGCCGAGACTCACGCGGGCCTGAGACCGGGCCTGGACCGCGAGGAGTCGCCCATGGCGGGCGTGTGCGTGCAGCAGAGCTCCGTGGCGAGCTCCTGACTAGCCCGAGAGCGCTCGCGTCGAGATTAAAGCTGCTGGAACGAGACGAGAGCCGACATCCGATCGGCCGGCGGGAGCTGCGACGTCACCGTCTGCTGATGTTTGACATGAGGCTTTCTCTAACGTTTACTTTGGTTTTCTTCTGTTCTTTCGATCTCAGATGGTTTTAGAAGATTTGAGTGTTTGAAGGTGGTGGAGACCGAATCTCCCGATTGGCCATCTCGAAAAGATCCTCTTGTTCATCTGTTTTTCATGTTGTGCAATCGTGTGCTTTGAGCCGAGCGTTTCCAGAGTGCAATGAGACCCTGTGAGTGCGGTGCGGTGCAGGGCTCGTGTGTGTGTGTGTGTGTGTGTGTGTGACTGTGGGCAGTGCTTCTTTAATATGGCCTTATCATTACAGACTGAATAAAGATGAGCTGGACGTTTCTTCTTCTTCTTCAAGTGAGAAAAGCTTTCATGTATTTTGAGTGTAATTTATCACACGGGAACACAGAATGATGATTTGAGGCCTTTCTTAACTAGAAATCCAGCGTGTCCCTCCTGCTCTTATTTTCTGCTTAATCTCATTGCTTCTGCTGTGTGTGTGTGTGCGTGTGCGTGTGCGTGCGTGTTTTTATTTACACCCTATTTTACCCTCTCTTTTTTTTTCTGCTTCACGATTATGCTGTGAATTTTACACAAGTTTTATTTTTCTCTTTTGATAATTTATTGTACCAAAGGCGTTTTTTGTTTTGTTTTGTTTTTATAGAACATAGATGTCTGTAACCAATAATGTAGCAGTTCTGCACTTTGAAGCAAAGGTGTGTCATGTCACGGCAGTAAATGACCGTCAGAACTGGAAGTGTTGTTTAGTGTTCCTGGACTCCATCGCTTATGAAATTCTGTCGCTCTGTTTTTCTCTTCATTTTCACTTAGCAACGAGCGTTTTCCATCGATGGCGTTCTGTAGTTTCCGCTTCGGTGGGACGGTGGATGCGAACGACGCGAGCTGCTCGGCTGGTCCCAGAGCAGCTGGACAGTCAGAGATCACACGCAGGCCAGACGCAGGCGCGTGAACGTCGCCGACCGGCGGCGACTCTCACAACTAAAGCAATTCAGCCCCGCCGAGACCGAGACGCTTTCACGCCGGTCTCTCTCCGTCCATGTGCGCGATGAAGAGGGTTCTGAACGGACGTGCGATTCTTTAGGGTTCCTGTGGCTGTGGCTTACGGAGGGAGTCCATGAAACAGGCTTCAGGTGTTTACTTTGTGACCCCATTTTAATAGCTGAAATAGAATTTATGTACATATTTATATTTTTTTAATAAAGGAAGTTTAGAACTCACTACTTTTTTCCTAATGGTATTTTGAGTACATTTAAGTCAACCCGCAGTGGAAGTTCTATTCGCTAGTCAATGGATATCAGTGCTTCCATGCCAAAGTAGTTGACGACGCTAGTACAAATGCTGTAGGGTCGGGACGAGACGGGAGTAGCTCTTCATACTTCGTTATATTCTAGACAGGGTATCGCTTGTGGATGTTTTTGCAATCAGAACGACATCGGCCGGCCGTTCGCGTGTTTATAGTAAAGGAACTGTTGTTACGCTTCTTAAGTGTGTTTGTTTGGCACAAGCTTCAATAAGTGTTTGAAAGCAGAAGTCGTGCTGTGGCGGACGGTAACAAACATCTACAGAGCTCCTGCTAACATTTCAGACCACACACTTTCTGTTTGATCTCTCTCTCTTTCTCCTAGTCCAACTTTCCCCTTGGCATCCCACCCGGTTCACATTACCACTCCACGTTTGGTTCCAGGACATGTCATGATGATGATGATGATGATGATGATGTAAACAGAACGACACATGGATATTTGGGATATTTTGGATATTTTCATTCACAGCTTGTAAGATCAGGACTTTGTGTAAAATAAAATGTCACTGAAGGGCAGTAATGGACAAACCCTTTGTACTATATTCAAGCGGTCTTATGTATGATTATAAAAACAAAGTTGCTTAACTTGTATCTGGTCTGAATTTTTATTTTTTCTTCATTTTTCATGAGCTCAGCTGAAATCACACATTTATTTGTCTTTGCTTTGAATTGTTAGTGTTTGACTGATATTCAGTCAAATATATGAAAATATAACTCTATTGTCTTCTGTAAAGGTTTTGACAACATATAAAACATTAAACCTAAAAGATGTGTCAAAGTTTCTGAGAAACGTTCCTGGTGATCTCTAACAGCAGCTGTGTGGAGTTCATGTTCATGAGTTTCATTTCAACAAATTCATTTGTCTACAAACACTGCAGCTTTATTTCAACAACTACTGTAAGTCTGATACAGGTGGTTTTAAAGTAATTTGGAAGTCGCACGAGGAAATACAGAGTGACGTCACTGTCTCAACAGGTTTCCGTGCACTGACCTCAAGATGGCAGCAAAAACACAGACATTCATTCTAAAAGCAGAGTCAGATTATGATAAGTGCTTTTTCATACTAAATTATTCTAAGAGATATTTTGACTCTTGGTTTTAAAAAAGCACTGCTGTGTTCTGAGGATCAAAGGGATTCATGTATTTTAATGCTGCCGTTCATTCCTACTGACCACCAAACAAATTCTAAAATCTATTCAGTGTCTTTTGTTTTTCAATGAAATTCTGTTTATTTTACTTCAGTCTTTCCCACATAATCCTGAGAACAGATCCAATAAACAATATATTTAATGAATAAAAATGCTGTTCTGAATCTAAACTTATGACATCTAATGATGGATTTGATCTTTGTCTCGGGACATCCACATTTCCCAGAGGGAACTCGCAACTGTTTCTGTGCTTTAATGATACTGTTTCAGAATTTTACAGTTTAATTTAAAAACATCATTAGTCATGAACCTTAGCACAGTCCCCATTTCATTGTGTTTTGGGCACAAAATAAAGCAATGACGCTAGTGACTGAAACAGTCTGGACATGAATGTTAATAAACTCTGAGAGTGAACGTTCAACAGTCATGATTTTGTGTTTGTTTACATCATTGAACAGTAAACACACATATGAGTTACTATGAACCAACATAAACCGTTCATATTGTTTCTTTATGATCTTCTTGTGACAGCGTCTTCTAAATCAACAAGAAAAATGGACTGAATCGCACTGTATCATACTATGGCTTGTTAAATAAGCTTTAGACAAAGATCTGAAGACAATGTTCAATGTTTATCTTCCTGATTTATTTTCCAAATAAATGAATTAAAACAGAAAACAGTAACATCTGAATGGCTTTTGATCTGCAGGGAGTTTAAAGGGCACTTAATACACAGCACAGAAACATTTAATTCTTTATTATAAAGGAATATTGGAGGGTTATTCAAAGAGTTGCCGACTTTTTGCGACTTGTCTCTCTGTGGGATTTTACATCATGCTCTTACCAAATCTCATTGATTGTTAACTAAAGTTACAGAAGGAAACATCATCACAGCCGATCTGCATGAAAAGAATCTTGTGTGATTGTAGGTGAAGGAATCACTGGTCATGAGATGGGATGTGATTGGGATCTTTGGTCTCGGGTTTTGAATGATTCAACTTATCATACTTGCATCAGTTTCTTTCTATCTGATTAAATGAAGGAAAACAAGAACAAACCGTGTGTCTGCGTTGCCAAGCATAAAATCACCCATTTAGGAACAGCTGCACTTTTACATTTATCGAAATAGTCCAATAGTATCAAATAAAATGCTGTTATAATTTATCATCCCTACATTATCAGAGGAATGACTGTATTTCTTTCACTTGTTTCCATACAACGTTTCATAGTGAAAACATCTGTCAGATCATTATGACTGATTTACTTCTCAAACCTTTCAGATGTCATCCACAATCCCATTTAGACTCGAAATACTTCATTGACACACTGCAGAAGGTTTGGTCTGAACGTGTGAGATGAGATCAAACGGGAGATTTTCACTGACATTTTATGTGAATTCTGACGTTTTGACAGACAAGCTTACTATGATGCAAGATTCCTCAGGCTGATTAAGGACGAGTAATAATGACAGAAATGTCAGTTCTAAGGCGAACTGTTCCTTTGCGTTAAAAGAACCAAAGTTTGATAATGAATGAAATGAATAACAATGAGAGGTGAAAATGAATATAAAGTCCTTCTGTCAGGACGGAAGGTTATTTGAGCAGACATGCACAGTAACACACACACACACACACACACACACACACCTTCATCAGATCCATGCAAAACATCCGCTGCACACCACATTCACCTGTGCAGAGCTCATACAGTCTATGTTTGCATCCAGTATAAAGAGCTGCTGTGCGTCCACCGTATATCATACTACAGTACTTCAATGTATGTACATCAGCGGAAATCACCTAACTGGATTGTTTCGTCCATGCGTGGATAAATAAATAAGCAAACTAAGAACTTCTATTTAAGAAGGCAGAATATACAGTTTGTCAAGTGTCGTATTAAACAACCTCTGGTCGAATATTCACACGTTGCAAACCGAATGAATATTCAAATATATATGTATATATATAAGTACACACATATATATATATATATATATATATATATATATATATATACATACAAAAAACGAATTGCGAATGCCCTAGAATAGATCCGTACTGTATATATATATATATTCATGTGTAGGTTTTAATCTTTGAATTAGAAATCAGAAAATATTATTTGTTATCTTTACGAAAAAATCGTTTGGAAAACCATGCAGTTCATCCGTCGACACGCCGCCATTTTGGTGGCGAGAGAGAAGCGCGTGTCCGTGTCCTCCGCCCGATTCAGGCCGCGTTCCTGAGCTGACCTCTGACCTCAGCCGAACGTCCGGCACGCAGAGGAGAGGGCGACATCCTCGTTTCATCCATCCTACACTTTTGACTCGTTCTCGATATTGGCGATGTCTCCGTTTCTCTCCGTCAGCTCGTCCGTGTCGTGGCTCTTCTCCGGAGCGTCGTACAGCGTCCCCTGTTGGCTCAGTTTGCTGGCCACCGACCAGGTGAGCGGCAGACGCGAACGCGCCGTCATTTCGGTCAGCTCTCGCGCACTGCAGCTGGGCGTGTTGGTTTCGTAGATATCGTGGAAGCTGTTGTAGTCGACTTCGTAAAAACCGTCTTCCAGGGTCAGGACGGGGGTGAAGCGGTATCCCCACTTTATCTCGCTGGCCACGTAGGAGCTGCGCGCTTGACACGTCATTCCTGAGGGCCGAGAGAGAAAAACACAGTTAGGAACATTGTTACGTTACGAAAACTAATGTTGGGAATAAATGGTTTATGTTTTGGGTAGTTCAAGATAACTGAATGCACGTGTGTAATAGTGTTTGATGTTTTTTAAGAAAAACTATGTAATATTACGATTATATAGTTTGGTATATCAAACATTTGACAAATTTGAGATATATATATATATATATATATGCACACATACAAGGATAAATCACTGTTACATTTGCTTCAATTTTAAAAGCCTGAAGTTGAACTAGACGAAGAGCCGGTGTTCAAAGTGCAAACTGTCACAAGAGAGGCTCTTTCTATCACTAGAAATACATTACACAATACAATACACAACTTGAATACAAGAACTCTACAGACAAACACAACACGACACCCATAGAAACAGTGTGTATGTCTCTCTGGTGAACACACCCGGCCTGTTCTGCTGCTGAGATCATTATTAGTACACCGTAACTGCCATCAACATCATTATTGTGTATCAGTAATAGAGTGTTTAGATAACATTGTTATATAATGTCAGTGGGTTTTCCTGATGCTGCACCATCACCATGGCAACCGCACTCACGGTCCCTCAAAATAGCATCACAGTTGCTGCGAACCTAAATCCATCTACAACATCCACAAGAGAAGACCTTATTTACTGTCTCTCTCAAATCAGGTGTGTGTGTTTGTGGAAGAACACGGTCACCTCCTTTCATTAAAAGAGAAAGTTCATAAACTTTAACATAGATCATAGATCCGCTTTAATAGAAACTGTACAGTTACTGACAGAGTAAACTCACAACGGACCTACAAGAGTCCCACAGTGCAAACATGTATGAGAGGACCAGCTCATTCTTATAGACTCTCTTTAGCTGAATGGAGCATGGGTTAAACGGTCTTCTAATAGAAAGTGACATACATTAGACTTCAGCTCACTGATTCTCTCTCTCTCTCTCTCTCTCTCTCTCTCTCTCTCTCTCTGACCTCACTGTCACTGCTAACACTCTCATCTGACCTCAGAGTCCTGTCACACCTCATGTATAACTCACTGATCAATCTTCTTCAATTCTTCTCTCATGATATTGTGTGTTTTATGAGCTCTGTGATGATTCCAGACAGAAACCGGATGTGTATGGCATAAAAACATTATAATCTGATGTTTCTTTAGGGGCTTTTATGTGTCAGATGCTCATTTTTATTTAAACAACAAAAGTCCAGTATGACGCTCTTACCTGTGGCCTCCACCATTCCTTCCAGGATCACCACTATCTCCAGCTCCTCCTGGGCCAGCTGCTCTTTGGAGATCTCCCAGAACGGACTGTGCTGGTTGATCTCGTGGCAGATGATGAGCGGAGATACCAGGAAGAGCCGGTCGTCGCCGGTGTCGTAGCCCACGTTCATGTCTGTTTGGTTCAGAGGAATGAACTCTCCCTCCTTGGTCTGTTTGGACTTGATCAACTTGGCCCTGATGGACGCCTCCACGATGTGCGAGTTGCGCAGGTCCCCGACGCGAAACATCAGACACAGGCGGCCGTCGCGCATGGAGACGACGGCGTTGGTGGAGAATACCAGAGTTTCGGCTCGTTTTTTCGGCTGTGAGATTTTGACGAACATGCAGCCGACCATAAAGGCGTTGACGATGGAGCCCAGCACGGACTGCACCAACAGTAGGAGTATGCCCTCCGGACACTTGTCAGTGATCACCCTGTGCCCGTAGCCGATGGTCGTCTCCGTCTCTATGGAGAACAAGAACGCAGACACGAATCCATTGAGGTTGTTGACGCAGGGAGTCCACTGGTTATCTCCAATGTGGTCCAGATCTCCTCGCGCATAGGCGATCAACCACCACATGAAGCCGAAGAAGAGCCACGTGACGGTGTAAACCAGCACGAAGATGAAGAGGTTGAACCTCCACTTGAGGTCCACCAGCGTGGTAAAGATGTCCGTCAGGTAGCGGTACGTCTCCCGCACGTTTCCGTGGTGAACGTTGCATTTGCCGTCTTTGCGGACGTAACGCTGGATCTTCTGCTTGGCACGCTCTCTCTCCTGCAGTGCCTTTGGAACGTCGTCTCTCGTCTGCTTGGGCAGTTTGGGCTGTCTGACCGTGATGGTGCTCTCCACATCCTGCTCCATCTGGACTTCTGGAAGGTTCTGCACCTGGAAAAAGAACCAGACAGTGTCAATGAGAAAGTGACCATTGGGTCGCACGCAACCTCCCACACCGACTGTACTGCCGCTTCGCTTTCACATGTGACAGTAAAGTTTATGTGGAAAAGAGCACCGAAAATGTGTTTTTGCTGTGCTAAAATGATCTGTAAAATCCTTTCATATCTCTAACAGACGCTTCATGTGCTGTGCTCATCCATACTGATCCGACTTCTTATGCTAATGCACATGAATGGATAATAACAGTGAAACTGTTCTTTTATCATGCACAGTAACATGCTAAAAACTCTCTGGATAGATTAGCAACTGATGAACATCACAGACATGAGGAGACGTGAAAGAAAGCCGAAGAAGATCAGATGTGAAGAGTGAAACCCTGAACCCCATCACGTCATCATCTGAATGGAAATGCGAGAGACGTCACTGGAAATCCTCAAAAGAGAAGCGGTGCAACAACACTTTTCATGTTTCATTTGTTGTAGAAAAGAAAATGTATTATTGAGGTCTAAAGTTACTCTAAATCCCAAACATAAAGCAGTTCTGAGAAATGTGTAATTAGATTACAAGCAGAAGTACAGAAGAAACAGAGCACTTAATCATTCAATTCAATGTTATTTATATGATGTCTTTTCTAATGAACGCAGAGAGATATTTCAGTGCTCAGCAGCAGGGTTACTATACATGTAAATAACTGAAAATCATCTGCCTTTAGCTCATTACATATTTCATGGATGTTAAAAAAAACATTTCCATAAAGTTATTATAATCCAAT
>CM032815.1:107500-110000 GCA_019155185.1 Beaufortia kweichowensis
AATGATCTGACCTATCTGGCAATATTATTTAATAAACTGTGCGTGTGAACGAAGACAAGGCTGTGTGCGCTTCATGTATGTACTGCAGGTCAACAGTCCCACGGATGATGTTCACGTGGGAGTTACAATCAAATCTCACAGCGTATTTATAGACTGACGGGAATCATTAGATAAATAAAGGAAGATTTCATTAACAGTGTATAAATGTCATGAACTGAAGTGAGAACAGGCAGAATGCAGTGATTCATTGTGAAGGTTTAATTATAATGAATATTTCACAGATCACATCACGTGTGGTCAGATACAGACACCGAACACAATCTCTCCATCAGAAAAAAGACGAGAAGCTTCAACAAGTGTTTGTGTGATGATCTTAATGAAGAGTTCAGGAGAGGAATAATCATTGAGCTATTACAGTCAGACTCATAATGAATTCATGTCTAACACTAAACTAGAGATTTTCATTCCTTTAATTGTGTTATTGTATTGTATGTTTGTTGTTCTATGTAAAATGCTTTGGTAATATTGTAAACACAATCATGCCAATAAAGTACCTTTGAACTGAATTGAATTGAATTAAATTGAGAGAGAGAGACAGAGACAGAGAGAGAGAGAGAGAGAGAGAGAGAGAGAGAGAGAGAGAGAGAGAGAGAGAGAGAGAGAGAGAGAGAGAGAGAGAGAGAGAGAGACAGAGAGAGAGAGAGAGAGAGAGAGAGAGACAGAGAGAGAGAGAGAGAGAGAGAGAGAGAGAGAGAGAGAGAGAGAGAGAGAGAGAGAGAGAGAGAGAGAGAGAGAGAGAGAGAGAGAGAGAGAGAGAGAGAGAGAGAGAGAGAGAGAGAGAGAGAGACAGAGAGAGAGAGAGAGAGAGAGAGAGAGAGAGAGAGAGAGAGAGAGAGAGAGAGAGAGAGAGAGAGAGAGAGAGAGAGAGAGAGAGAGAGAGAGAGAGGAGAGAGAGAGAGAGAGAGAGAGAGAGAGAGAGAGAGAGAGAGAGAGAGAGAGAGAGAGAGAGAGAGAGAGAGAGAGAGAGAGAGAGAGAGAGAGAGAGAGAGAGAGAGCACTTCGCGCCGGTCTCGGAGCTCTAAACGGGATTTTTCGGGTTTCACTTGCGCGCTTCTGAACGAGCGATCGGTGCGTCTCTATGGAGACGGCTGTAGAATAGGCGGGATTTGAGATCCAGCAGAACCCACTCAAAAAGAATGAACATGAACATTATAAACGAGCACGAGATGATTCCTGACTGTCATAGTCCCAATGATTGAGCTGAGCAACATTATGACACATGTTACTGTGATAAACATGATGATATTCTAAAGGCTAATCTGAGGCGATAGATTCTTATATAAGAACATCATCATCATCACAGCAGAAAACTCGAATTACAGCGACTGAACAGTAAAAATCAGTGTAACGTACCAGACAGTGTTCGACTCATTCAGTCAATCTTCATCATGTCGCGCTGTGTGTCTTCAGCTCAGTCCAGCGACGAGCCCAAGATTACAGAGAAACACATAAAACCCCATCATCATCCTCATCCTCCCTTCCTGACATCATCTCTAATGAACCGACACACACACACACAGAGAGAGAGAGAGAGAGAGACTGAGAGAGAGAGAGTGTGTGAGAGAGAGACTGAGAGAGAGAGACTGAGAGAGAGACAGAGAGAGAGACTGAGAGGAAAGAGAGTGTGTGAGAGAGAGACTGAGAGAGAGAGAGTGTGTGAGAGAGAGAGAGAGTGAGAGAGAGAGAGACAGAGAGAGAGAGAGAGAGAGAGAGAGAGAGAGAGAGAGAGAGAGAGACAGAGAGAGAGAGAGAGAGACAGAGAGAGAGAGAGAGAGAGTGAGTGACCCGGCGGCACAGGTCCGAATGATCTGTTGCACCTCAATTCAAATCTTGTTCATTTGTTTTTGTTTCATCTAAAAACATACAGCAACATATTATTTACAGATTTTACTTAATAAAAAATAAAGAAGTTTAGCGTTTGGTAAAGTAAATAACATTAATTAAATACTCAATTAAAAATATATAGAAATAAATATTAAATCACTCTTCAGTAGAAGCGAAACCCAATGATTAGCTGCTGTTTGTGTTGATGTACTTCGAATCGATATTAGCAGTATAGCTGTATTATTATGAAATCAATTTTCGCATTTGACTTCAGAAGGAGAAATCTAACTGTGATCTATTTCATCTGAAACGCAATAAATGTCCTCGGAGGATTTTGTGCGGCAGGAGAGTTTTCATGCTCAACTCATCTCTTCTTCTACACTTCACCTGTCCAGTGGTTAAAAAGCGCTATACAAATAAAACTCAAATGAGTGAGTTGAGGTTAAGAATCTGCGCATGCGCTGAAGCGCCGCTTCATATATATATATATATATATATATATATACACCCTGTAAAGTATTCATGTTTATACTTCCCCTAGCGTTTAAATGTTTTATTATAATGACACTGTTTGTTTTTGTTGACATTTTACTTAATACACTTGTATTCTACTAGT
>CM032815.1:115000-130000 GCA_019155185.1 Beaufortia kweichowensis
CTCTGAGACACGCACACACGCACACACACACACGCACACGCACACACACGCACGCACACGCACACACACACTGTAAGCGGGGGGGGGGTGTTGTGAGACCCTAAACAGAAACAAGCCAAAGTCAAAGCTGATATTAACCATCTCTCAGATGGACCAAAAACACACACAATAAAGTGTTTCACTTGTGTTGATTGTGTGTTTGCTGTCTGCTGTGATCTCTTTAATCTCTTTAATGTCCTCCAACATTTACACAAAGACTTTAAACGTCATTCAGGTTTTACTTGATTTATATGTACAGCACCAGTCAAGAGTCGTAACTGTGTTGTGACTAAAATCATCTCAAATAAATGAACACTTATATTTCTATTAGATATATTAGTTATATTTAATCATCTTTAAAAGTAGTCACACTTTGTGTAGAATTGATGAAATTATATATCATTCAGATTCTGGAGGTCTCAGTATGTTGGCACATTTATTTTTCTCTAGAAAACTAATTTCAAACATTGAAATACACAAGTTTAGATTAAAAGATGTTTAAGATTATGAGAAACCTTTTTGTTAGTTGTGTCTAAGCTTTTGACTGGTACTGTAAATTATTCGTGAATTGGATTACTGGACTTCATGTGAAACAAATGTAAACATTTTATTATCGTTGGATATCAAATCAATCATAATTAGCCAATAAAAGCGACAAGTGTAAAAATACAGACAGACGAAATGTGTCCGTTTTTGTGGTTTCAGGAAGTGACGCATCCACGCCATGAATTACTCTTTACGACATCAAAAACGACTTTAAATACCTTTAACGAGTTTCTACGCGACATGTTTCATGATGAAACTCTTCTCATTTTGAGTTTGCCGCCTCTGAATGACGTAGAGCACACAGCAGCTGATGACGCACTTACGACAGGCTGACGAGCATGCGCAGAATAGCACAAATAATAAAACTCGCCTCAAACTACCGGTTACTCCTTTTTATTTCCATGACCAGCATTTTGCGTTATTTTTCGAAAGTAAAAATAAATATTTTAAATCTGTCATTTTGAGTTGATTTGTTTTGTGTGTGAACAAGAAGTCCTTCATCAGACAAAGATCTGCTTTCAGCATCATCACATGATTTAATACATGAAGAGATGGAGAAATCCATTTATTTAGTTGTTTTTTTGTGCTTTGTTTCCTTGTGCATAATTTTGTGGTTGTGATGTATGCCTATTCTAAAAATAAAAATAAAAAAAGAGAGATGGAGAAATCCACAAGAAAAAGTGGTCACATCAAATATTGAATTGAATTGCTAGACGTTCTGCCAATAAATAATCTGACATGATTTCATTTAGATGATTTTATCCAAAGTGACTTGATACTTAATGACTTGATAACCCTAAGCCCTACATTATAGAGAAGTGCTTTACCTGGTGTCATGATGCTCGACGTGCCTGTTGACCAGAGAGTAAAGCTTTTCTGTGTCTAAAATCTTTCTAGGCAACTCTTCCAAGGATTGTTTATTGATGGTTTAAATGCTGTGTGTCTTTCAAATGAAAAGATGAAGTGTAAAGACGCTGGAGATCTGCAGGATCTACATCAGCACTGATTCTCTTTCACACCATAAAAATACCTGGAATATTATTCATTAACTACTGATCACAGACCAGTGACTTTCCTTCTGAAGTAAGAGTAATTATTTACACATGAGCAACTGTGATAATCAGTGTTTCATATCAGAACGACCGAAACTTCACAAACACACACAATGACTAACCTGATCATCTGACAGCCGACAGGAAGTCCAGAGTTCATCGACAGAGCCACTTCCTGTTTGGCTTATAACAAACACAAAGCTCAAGGTCAGAATCAGAACCTGACGTGAGATGTCTAGAGATATTTCGTGATTTAAACCAGTACAAACATTCAAACCTGTTGAGTTCAATTTCTCATGTAGAAACACTGTCAGTTACATGACACAACTGTTAGTAAGTACACTAAAATCATTTCTATTGTCATTCAGTTCAAATCACAAAAACTCTTCAGTGAATCAAACTGGAAACATGTGCGTAGATTTATTTGTACACGTGAAATGCTTTTGATTTCTAAATGAAATGTACTGTTTGTATTGTGTCTATCGCTTTCGAAAGCAACATCTGAAATGAAGCATCTGTAAATGTACATTAAACAGACTGCAGGAGCGTAAAACATCCTCTCATTCCACAGAAAGCTGAACTGAGGAGACGTCAGTGTGTTTAACCTCATAACAGTCAGACGGGACAGAAGGAGGAGGAGTCGCTGAGAGAACCAGCACAACAGGTGCTGTAATTTCACTGTAATTTTCCTTCTGTTCACAGTCTCATTAACTGTCCTCAATATCATTGTGTCAGACCGTAGTGCACGTACACAAGGACAAGAAGAGAGACGGCCGACAGATTCACATGAAGAACTGAACACCTAAAAGAGCAAGTATTTCATATCAATTCAAATCATTTACAGCATCTACATGTGCATCTGTTCATTTACAACTGAAGAGTTTTTATTAACTTATCTAATGAAAACAGGAGAGAAAGGGCAAAGAAACTCTCAAATTCTATTACAGGTGAAATATTCATGAAATGTTCGTTTTTAGCCACACTGTAAAAAATGATGTCATGTCAACATGAGCTTTAACATTCTTTGTTCTTTTTTAATGAAAAGTTGAAATGATTTGTACGGTCAATTTGACTATAGTTCAAAAGTGAAGGCAGAAACAATTGTCTTCTCGTCTAGTTAATAATATCTAATAAAGATGATCTGGTGACAAAGAATAGGGATCATTCTCTAGCTCTCGCTCTGTTTTCTCCACACACAGCAACAGGAATTATGGCGGATAAAATACGTCGAGTGGTGTCCAAAGACGGCCACAATAACGTGAAGATTGATAACGTGGAGGGCATGATAAAGCTCTTCTTGCACGACATCTGGACCACTGTGGTAGACATGAAATGGCGCTATAAGATCACTCTGTTCGCCTCCACCTTCGTCACCACGTGGTTCGTCTTCGGAGTGGTTTTCTACCTCATCGGCCTGAGGAACGGTGACTTTGATGCCGACCCGTCGTCCAATCACACGGCGTGCGTAATGAACGTGGAGACGTTGACGGGCGCGTACCTTTTTTCTCTGGAGACCCAGACCACCATTGGCTACGGCTTCCGTCACATATCAGAGGAGTGTCCGCTGGCCATCCTCGCGCTGGTCCTTCAGCTGGTCGTCACGGGACTGGCAGAGATCTTTGTCACCGGTGCGTTTTTGGCCAAGCTGGCGCGGCCTAAGAAGCGTGCCGAAAGCATTAAATTCAGTCGGGCGGCGGTGGTGTGCAAGCGTCAGGGAAGGTGGTGTCTGATGGTGCGAGTGGCCAACGTGAGAAACGGCCTGCTGATTCAGTGTCAGCTCTCGGGCAAATTACTGTCGCCCTACGTCACCCGAGAGGGCGAGAAGACCCTCGTCCGTCAGGCCAGCTTAGACTTTCATCTAGACTCCAGCGACGAGTGTCCCTTTCTCCTCATGCCTCTCGCCTTCTGCCACGTGCTGGATGACAGAAGCCCGCTGGCCGGTCTCTCGGCCGACGACCTGCTGACGCGAGACTTCGAGTTGCTGGTCACTCTCAATGGAACCATGGAGTCGACGGCGGCCACCTGTCAAAGCCGAACGTCTTACGTGCCACGAGAGATCCTCTGGGGTTACGAGTTTAGACCCGTGCTTTTCGCCACATCGGGCGGGAAGCTGTCCGCCGACTTTGACTTCTTTGATGAGGTTCAGATGTGCGACGAGCAGCCCGAGTTCCAGAACTGCAGAGAGAAACTTCAGCTGGAGAAGAAATACAGACGAGAGTGAAGAATCCAGAAGAGATTTCAACATCAGAGGAAGATCTCACATCTGTCAACACAAAATCAATATGAAGTCAGTAATATTTTCTTTCCTAAATGACTCTATATCAGTGCATGTTACTTTCCTTCATCATAATAAAGCTCCCAATAATCATAATTTGAGTTTTTCTGTAGCTCGGGGCTACAAGGCCATGGGTTTCATCCCAGAGACTGGACATACTCATGGAAATATACAGTATAATGCACTGTAAGTAAT
Source organism: Beaufortia kweichowensis (assembly GCA_019155185.1). Lineage (NCBI taxonomy): Eukaryota > Metazoa > Chordata > Actinopteri > Cypriniformes > Gastromyzontidae > Beaufortia > Beaufortia kweichowensis. The sequence goes on from CM032815.1 coordinate 119,108, forward strand.
AATAATAATAATAATAATAATACACTTTATATAATAATAAGTGCTGCTCTGTATTCCAGGTTCATGTTGACATCACTGATAATTCTATTCATGTGTCAAATGTGATTCATGTTTCTCATTCAATAAATACATGATGTGTATTTGTGTTTCATATATAGAGAGAGAGACAGAGAGATACAATATCATCAAATAACTTTGTTGTGGTAACACAGATGAACGTGTGGATTTGTTGGGGACAACAGAGCGTTGCAGGTCTCGGTTTATAAACGACACAATAGTGACAAAAAAAAGCGAGAAGAACGGGTTTTAAACAGTTTATTATAATGCTTCAGTAGAAAACCATATAATTTATCAAAGTATAGGATTTCTTCCATTTGTCAAGAATCTCAGAGCATCAGGTTCTCTCTGAGCGTTCTAAACAGAGAGTCTGTGTTCTGTGCCAGACCAACATCATACAAACACACAAATCATATGAGCACATGTGTTTTATATTGTAAACATCTGATAAGATAAGAGCTTTATTCAAATGCCACGACTGCTCAGTCATTTATAAAATGTCTACGGTTGGCTGAGATCAACTCGTTGTGTGTAAATGCATAAGTTATATATCTATTATATAAAGAGAAACATAACACTTAATTGTATACTCTGATCTAACAAACGCACAGCGTTCGCGACTTAATACATATAATAATAATAATAATAATACAAACTGATATTCTCAGGTAAATAATCTTCAGCTGTTTTCTGTAAGGCACTGATTTATAAAAATCCACCTCCGTCTTTAAAGGTTTCAGGTCTTATAAAAAACTTTTCAAAGAATGAAATTCCAGTTTTTTAAAGAGCAAATATCCCGTCTGATCATCTCTACATAATACTGATAAATACAGAAAAGTCTTACACAGTCTTACCTCAACATCACGTCTCACAGTCTTTCTCTTAAACTTTCTCAACTCTCTCTGATATGTCTGTTTGGTCAAATAAGGCAGTTTAATGCACAAAACATATAGATTACGAAGTAACTGATCATGCATTTAAAGTTTTTGTGGTCATTATTAGCCCTTCTTACACACGTTACATCACTGTCTTTCACATTTCTAATACAAGTCTTGTGCTAGAAGAGCAGATTCTGTGTTTCTGTCAGTTTCTCCGTCAAGGTTTCGTCTCTATTACACTCTTTACTTCATGGCTGGAGTTTCTGCGTTCCTCCTCTTTTAAATACGATTTCCCGTTTCATATTTAGTAGTAGGAACCTAAGTGCGACGGCACGTGTGCGGCGGGGTGGCGGGGGCCGGGGTAGATACCCGCCACGGGGGTGTTCCAGTAAGGGCTCGGGCCGCCAAAGAAACCAGAGGACGTGACGGGCATGGACTGAGGATGAGGAGACACAAAGTTCATCTTCTGCGGGTGGTACGGGCTGACGTAGGGCAGATCCGCTGGATATTTGTACATGGAGGACTCGGGCGGGTGGGGCTGCAGGGCCTGAGCGATGCCGTGGAAGTCAAACTTATAAGCGTAGCGTTTGCCGTGGACTTTGGTCATGATGTTTTTGTCGTAGTAGTAGCGGAGAGCTCGACTCAGCTTGTCGTAGTTCATGTTGGGTTTGCTTTTCCTCTCGCCCCAGCGACGGGCCACCTCGTCCGGGTCGGTCATCTTAAACTCACCATTGGTTCCCTCCCACGTGATGCAGGATGAATTTGAGCTGTCGGACAGAAGCTCCAGGAGAAACTGCCACAACTGGATCTGACCTGAACCTGATGCACACACACACCACATCGATTCACACCGGGTCACTGTTATTCCATACAGTACGTGCTTTTGTTTTGTACACAACGATCTTTTTCTGCAGAGCTAGACATTCAGACATAAACATTTAGATCAAAAGGATCATGAGAAACATTTTAGTCATGTTCAGTAAGTAAATGTTTAAAGGATAATGCTGGTTGTTGAATCAGAATCAGGCTTTTACCTGGATTGGCCAGCCGGCTGCTGGTGGGCCCCAAAATCTGATAAGGATCTACAGACACGTGAAACAAACAAACAGGTGTTTACAGAAATAGTGTGTGAGATGTTTGAGTGATGCGTATAGGTGTGCGTGTGTGTCTGTGCGTGTGTGTCTGTGCGTGTGTGTTGGCGTGTCTGTGCGTGTGTGCGCGTGTGTGTGCGCGTGTGTGTGTGTGTGTGTGTGTGTGTGTGTGTGTATGTGTGTGTGTGTGTGTGTGTGTGTGTGTGTGTGTGTGTGTGCGTGTGTGTGTGTGTGTGTGTGTGTGTGTGTGTGTGTGTGTGTGTGTGTGTGTGTGTGTGTGTGTGTGTGTGTGTGTCGTGTGTGTGTGTGTGTGTGTGTGTGTGTGTGTGTGTGTGTGTGTGTGTGTGTGTGTGTGTGTGTGCGTGTGTGTGTGTGTGTGTGTGTGTGTGTGTGTGTTTCTCACCCAGCTGTCCTCTCTGTTCTTCAGTTTTGGTCATAATAGCAGCAGAACTCTGAGAAACTGTAAACACACAGAACATATAAATCAACTTCAAGAATGAAAAGATTACACTATAACCCCAGTGTGTGTGTAGTGACCTTTAGATGCAGACAGTGGTTGAGGCCACACAGAGCGTCGAGTATCATAACTCATGTCTGGAAGAAATTAAAAACAGCATCATGATGATAACTTTGACCTTTTTGTACACTTCACAGAGTGTCCACTAGAGGGTGTGTGTGCAGTTGTGAATGATTTAATGAAATATCTTTCATTTAATGACATCATTGACATCACAATGTGGGTATAAATGATGTAAAGTTAGTGAATAGTGTGAATAGAAGATGCTGTTTGGATGTGAGAAATGTTCATTTGTCTATCTGTTGTGTGTTACAGATGAACACTTCAATCCAAAATGAATCTAAAAGAAACATTTTAAATGTACTTTTACGATCTGCTGACTGACCTGCTCTGCTTTGACATCGAGGAGCGTCTGACGGGTAAATGGAGCCGTTTGGGAAAATAAAACTTGCTCCTCCTGAAGACAAACACACACAGACAGACACACACACACACACACACACACACACACACACACACACACACACACACACACACACACACACACACACACACACACACACACACACACACACACACACACACACACACACACACACACACACACACACACACACACACACACACACACACACACACACACACACACACACACACACACACACACACACACACACACACACACACACACACACACACAGACACACACACACACACACACACACACACACACACACACACACACACACACACACACACACACACACACACACACACACAGACACATACACAGACACACACACAGACACACACACACACACACAGACACACACACACAGACACACACAGACACACACACACGCACACACAGACACACACACACACACACACACACACACACACACAGACACACACACACACAGACACACACACACACACACACACACAGACACACACACACACAGACACATACACACAGACACACACGAGTTCAGCATCAGTCAAAAAAACTCCAGTGCTGCATGCAGATAGAACACGTGTGTGTGTGTGTGTGTGTGTGCTGTGTGTGGGTGGGGCAGGGCAGGGGGCGGGGCAGGGCAGGGGGCGGGGCTGGAGGGCTGCTTACCTGTGTTGCGTGCATGCATTAACCGCGGGGAGTTTTGCAAGGCTTTATCAACATCATCTGAGGTCAAGTGAGGAAGAGGAGCTGAGAAAGAAAACATCATCTACTCTTTTATTCAGTTTTTTGTCTTTTTGCAGATGAAGCGAGATTTACCCCAGTGTGATGAATACTGAATGCATACTGATATAATATAAATGTCAAGTGAATGAGAGGTCAAAGGTCAGTGGATGTTATTCATACAGCCTTATACAGCATTTTGAAGAACAGTTGAAAAAAATCAATTAAGAGTGAAATATGGAAAAACGGTGGAAAAAGGCAGAAAATGAAGCAAAACAGTGAGAGACATGCTTGCTGATTGGACGTCACTCACTCTCTCTGAGGTAGTGCAGGTGAGACAGAAGAACATCAGCCGTGTAGCTGCTGGTGAGACGCTGAAATTCATCTCTGCTTATCTTACACAGCTGTTTGCCATCAACGCTGTGAAACAGAGACACGTCCACCTCTGGAAGAGAATATTCCTTCACGGCCCAATCCAACCACTGCTGGACGTGATCCGTAGACCACAGGCTCGGATCTGCACGCAGCACATCGACGACTGAACGTATGAAATATTTCCCCAACCCTCAAACTGTAAACCTGCTTTACCTGCGGGTACGATAACTCTGCGTTCGCTGGTGGTCATGTTGGGAGGGGACATGTGTTTGTCCTCCATGTAGTTATTAAAGGTCACTGGAATGTTCACGCCAGAAGAGATTTTTCCTTTACCAGGAGAACTTCTGCACACACACACACACACACACACACACAAAGTCATACATTGAGATACATAAAGTTTCAACTGTTTTGAAACAGTTTTCAATATTTAAATGTGAACTCAAAGTGAATATATTACACTCTCTAGTTTTAGTCTCGTGTCTCTTGTATCACTCTACGTTCTCATTTACACGTGAATCAATATTTTATGTTGTGTAATAGTGACGTGTGATTGTATATTATTCTACACATTCCTGCAATGCACAAGTTTGTCATGAGAGATACACATGTGAGGGACTTTAAAACACTCCAATTACTCCACAACAAGAGAGAGAGAGAGAGAGAGAGAGAGAGAGAGAGAGAGAGAGAGAGAGAGAGAGAGAGAGAGAGAGAGAGAGAGAGAGAGAGAGAGAGAGAGAGAGAGAGAGAGAGAGAGAGAGAGAGAGAGAGAGAGAGAGAGAGAGAGAAAGAGAGAGAGAGAGAGAGAGAGAGAGAGAGATGAGAGAGAGAGTATGACTCACAGTATCATTTGAGTTACAGGAGTTACACGTGCGTCTCATCACACTGACCGACTGTGAGTGCTGTTTAGAAATGAACCCCCGACACGAAAGCGCCACACACCTACTAGGACAAGTTTTATTTTAAAACTAAACAATGTAAAACTATAATGTTGCAGCTTCTATAATGTGATTTAATGTTAAAACTATGTGAGTGGCCACCGGTGTGCGAACACTCATAGAAATCAATGTGTTCGGTGTGCGACAAGTCGACTTCTCAAACTGTAAGATTCTAAAATCATGAGTTCTTTTCTTTTACTAAATGTCTGTTGAGAAAACTGAAAATTGTTGAAAAGTGTCAGGGAAACATTATTTAATATTTCAGAGGCTTTAAGAGTTTGGGCAAAACATCACACAATCACTGATCTTTATCTGAAATATATCACTGAAAGAATCTGACACATGTTTGATTGTGGATAGTTGTCAAACTGCCACATGTCCTGAAGAAAAGAAGAAAAACTGTCACTGTCTGCCTGTGGCTGCACAAGTATTTGCACATGCAAGACTGAATATATATCTGCATGAAATATAAAATATCAAAGCTATTTGTTTGAAGAGATGAAAGTGATGAGACACTGACACATGATGAGTTCTGATGTGATGTTGCGTCTCACCTGGAGCCGTTCACATGCGCCGCTCCTGATCCGCACTCCATCTTTACTGTGATGCGTCCGGTGGGCGGAGCCAACCAATCCTGCTGCTGATGCTGATGCTGAGGGACTCTAGGACTGAGTTTACCAGAAGTGTATTCCCCCGCCGCCGAAGCCGTCATCTCTGTCTTACTGTATGTACACTTATATAAAGACTGATCCTCACTCACCACTGACAGCGCCTCCTACAGGACACACAGGACATTTGTTAATAGCATTGCTGCACAGGACACAAAAGAACCAATGAAATTCTGAGTTGTTGACATGTTGCTATAAATGAATTGAGCACACTTGTCAGCTGGTTTCCATGGACACACAATGTAAATGCAAAAAACTATGTAACAATGCAAAATATCAGCTGAAAACATGAATGGTTATCTCTCATAAATGTACTATTTCTCTTCAGAAGATATTCATGAATCCACAGCACTGACCCTAACCAGCGTTTTAGAAACACTTTTCTGTGGCTTTGCATGACAAATGTCTGCTGCATAACTAACTACTATATAATAATAATAATAATAATAAAAGTCATTCAAACAGTCTAAGATTGAGGATAAAATGTTTGTACGAGTGTTGAGAGTAACAGATAACAGTGACGGAGAAACACTTCTGAACTCACATCTGACAGGAAAAGGAAATGATGTGGGAAACCAGATCAATGTGCAGCTTGCTGATAACTGAGACGAGCGGTCACATGACCCTTCACCTGAACACACACACACACCTCAGTAATATCCAGTCAAAAATAAACAGATCTATAAATCTCTGCGTCTGGAGTGGATTTTAATGGTGAAGATTGAACTCAGTTCTCCTGACAGCTGATAGAAAACAATGAATAAATCTGTCCCATGACACATGGAAAACCTGACTGATCCACAGCCACCCAACACATAATTCCAAACTGTCTGAGAGAGAGAGAGAGAGAGAGAGAGAGAGAGAGAGAGAGAGAGAGAGAGAGAGAGAGACAGAGAGAGAGAGAGAGAGAGAGAGAGAGAGAGAGAGAGAGAGAGAGAGAGAGAGAGAGAGAGAGAGAGAGAGAGAGAGAGAGAGAGAGAGAGAGAGAGAGAGAGAGAGAGAGAGAGAGAGAGAGAGAGAGAGAGAGAGGAGAGAGAGAGAGAGAGAGAGAGAGAGAGAGAGAGAGAGAGAGAGAGAGAGAGAGATGGAGAAGTTTAAACACGTTCATTCATGCAGCAGACGGGAAGTGCTCCGACATCATTTCCTGCATTCCTAACCGTACGGGATAACATGGGCTGGGAATGGAAAAGAGGAAACAGCCCATCCATCCATCAGCAATGCTGAGGGTCTCTAATGGAAGACGATGTGGAACGCCCATCATTAACAGAAGCGCAGGAGAGATCGAGAGAACATTACCCACTTAAACCACCAGCAGCACCTTTACCAGATCACTCCACAAACTGACTTTAGTCTCTCTAAACCTCCACAGATTCACCTGAGAGACTGTAAAATCACTTTCACCTGTACCCATCTATCTAATTTCAGACTGAACTGATGGCAATAACACAGTAACTTCATCGATTTACGGCTGCGCTTGACCTTATCATACGGAAAAGATTTTAATGGTGGAGGATATTCCAGAGATTCACAGACTTTGGAAAGTTTAACTAATAATGTTTCCTTAATGTTCCCTAAACCCTAATGTTTCAATACTCTATAAAACATTTAAAGACTAGAAGAGAGATGGACTGACAGACAGAAATGAACATTACCTGATCATCTGGTGAGCTTAACAGTTAAACGTCTGTCTGAATGATCATGTCCAAAACAGAAACACAATAAAACATTTACACGGCCCATCACGTGATCACGGCAGTGTTATTGCACATGCTTTGTACTGTATTGCATGTTTAAGAACTTCAGCGTTTACTTCATATTACTTTACATATATTTGCTTTCTTTTGTGTGTTTCAGCTGATGTTACACAGGTTTGAATATATTATGTCTGTCACTTCAGTACAGTAGAAGAGTTGATCTGAGGTTACCAAACAATGTCAAACATGTAAAATTAGAGGTCAATTCAATGTAAATCGTATCACAGAACAGTAGCTTATCCCAACATTCAGTGATAGCAGAGAAACCGTCATGAATTTAATTAAAATAATACATAAAACACTCGAAAAAAACTTCAGAAGAAAATAAATGACACCAAGACAAACATGTAAACAACCAGCAGCAGCAGCAGCGAGACTGATGTGATTGTTCATCAGAAATGGCAGACAGCTGTTTTCACAGTTTATCTGATCTCAGTTTGCATCATCTTACCTTGATGGTGCTGGCCATGGCAGAGCAGGACAAGCCCGTCCACCCGCGACGCTTTACACGTTATATTGGAACCTTACGGTCGGCCTGCGTAAGTCACGGTTCTGCCCAATGATGTTTGGAGAGGATGAGATTGTGCTAAAGCTGGAAGTGAAGTCAGCAATAGCAGGAAGAGCTTTCTATTGGTTCTGGCCGTCGCAACTTGAAGAAACAGGATATTTGGGAGAGCAGAGATAAGCTGTGCTGAAACAATGATGTTTGTCTAAATGATGTGTGTGTGTGTGTGTGTGTGTTTGAGAGTGTGTGTGTGTGTGTGTGTGTGTGTGTGTGTGTGTGTGTGTGTGTGTGTCTGTGTGTGTGTGTGTGTGTGTGTGTGTGTGTGTGTGTGTGTGTGAGTGTGTGTGTTTGTGTGTGTGTGTGTGTGTGTGTGTGTGTGTGTGTGTGTGTGTGTGCGTGTCGTGTGTGTGTGTGTGTGTGTGTGTGTGTGTGTGTGTGTGTGTGTGTGTGTGTGTGTGTGTGTGTGTGTGTGTGTGTGTGTGTGTGTGTGTGTGTGGGGTCTCTTCAAGAGAGAGCGAGACACATAGAGGTGAGACACACTCACATACAGAAATCATTTCTCACACCCATCATGCACTGCAAACATAAGCTGAAACTCTTCACATCAGTAACAGTGTTGTGTTCTCACATCAGGTGTCTGCTGCACATTCTCTAACTGACTAACATCAGTTCTTTTGAGGAAGTTACTGTGTAAGACGCTGTTTTGAAACAGATGATGTCACTGAAGCATTTACACACATCTGCATCTGCAGACGCACAACACTGCCACAGAAACACATCCAGAGCAGATCAGTGGTTATTAAATGTGTCTCTGTTTACAGTTGTGTTGTGTTTTTATGGCATCCTACAGGATATCTGTAGGAAGAGACCCTTGAGCTCATGTGTGTGTGTGTGTGTAATGGTGGAAATGCTTCTTGTAGGGGGGCAAAGCAGGGCAGGACCCACACACGGGAACGTCCTGATCTCTGTCTCTCTCACACACAAAGAACAGAAAGAGCTAAATAAACGTATCACAGCACGTAAACATGTTCATTAGATCTCTTACACACTGAATTACTGCAGCACAAGAGCATCTTCTCAATATTATGATGTCATCACTGACTGGTGCCATGACCCTTCAATCTGACCACAACTAGATCCTAGTTAACAAACCCATCTTAAACCAAATACTAGAAAAAGGATTTAGACTCCATCAGCACAGAAACTCTCTTCTCTCACCTCAGAAACATTGGCAAACTGAGGCACAAACGATCTGCTCCTGATGCAAAAACACTACTTCATGTGTTTTGTGACCTCTGTAGATTAGATTATTGTCATTTAATTTCTCAAAAAAAATAACCCCCCAAATGTGTCATTAGGATTATCTATAAAGGTCTGTATCGATTACAAATGACTGTCACTTACTAATAAAGCATTAAAGAGTTGAGCTCCATCACGCTCTTGAAGATCACAAAACTTTTCATAGTCCACTTAAAGAGTTTTCACACATGACTCCTAAACACATAAGGCTTCTCATAATCTTGTATTACAGTTTAACCTGATGAACTGCAAATGATTATCTACTGATTGAAATGTCTATGAACATCAGCTTTCCACAGAGAACTCACAGTCACATCATCACCAAAGTCTAACCCACATATCTAATGAATGAAAGAAGGTTATTTACACACAGACACAGAGCGTCCGTCTGCAGGACACAACAGCATTACTGAATCATTCTGAAACACACACAAACACCATCATTAAACTCATTTCATCCATTAGTCCCACAGCTGACTCAACGCTTCACAACTCAGGTCAATGACATCATCATGTTCTTTAGCCACAACAACTGGATTTAGTATAAATCTCGATCACACACATCTAAAGCTTTAGGTGTCTTACCTCAGAGCGCTGTGGACCGTCTGTACCGCACGACCCGCTCATCACAGCCCGACACATCACTCTGTGTCTGTGTACGTGTGCGCTTCTGTCACAGTTTGGCACGCACAAAGCTTAGACGTCTGGGTAACAAATGTCTGAGAGACGTCCAGGTTTTCTGCATATGCAGAAAGTTCAGAGAACGTGACCGGACCTCGAGTCGGTTCAGCTCCATCACACACACAGAACCGGGCCGGATTCTCTCACACAGCGTCTGGCATCCTGCTGTTGTTGACATTTGGACTGTGTGTCGACAAACTTATCTACACTTCTGAAATACATTTGGAAGCATGTCTGTTTATTTGTAGATAATGTTTTATTTATGGCCTAAAAACCAGTTAACACACATGATGATCCACTAAGTGTCTTTCATTCTGCTACAGTCTGGATCATTTCCTCAGATTGACATCAGAGATATCAGAGATCACTGCATCCTAAAGAACACACACACAAATCCACGGGCGAACACCTTTGCCATCAACATACACTCACATTTCTCTGTTATATGCAGAAGAATTAAGATCAGATCAGTTTTACGGTAATTTTACACTGATGTGACATCACACATCTAATCTGTTTTAAAGATGAGTAAACATGTTTAAAGAAACACAATATCATCAGATGAAGTGTTGTGTATGAAGTGTAAAATGACAGATTGTATAGGGACAATTAATGTGAGAGACAGATCAGATTCAGATTGTTCATCTCAGTGTAACAGGTTCTTCTGTTTCTCTGTGTTCTGTCTCATTCTGTCTCTCTCTTTTGCTGGGATGGAGTGAAAACACCACAGCAGAACACCCACAACACACACATCAGCTTTTCATGTCTTTTATACTGTATAAACTGTAAATCTCACTCGACCCCTAACCCTCACACAAACTTTCAACATACACATAATTTAGTGTGATCTATAAGCTGTATTTTTCACTAAAAACTTTCCCACAAGGTCTTTATGAAGAACAAAACACATGAATTTTCCCTCTAGTCAAGAGTAAAATATACAGATATAT
>CM032815.1:135000-157500 GCA_019155185.1 Beaufortia kweichowensis
CTGGTATCCCTAAAACAAATGACAAAGATAGTAAATCACAGACTTGGAAATCACACTAAATTATGTTTATTTGAAAATGTATAAATACAGAATAAAAGACGTGTGTGTGTGTGTGTGTGTGTCACATGTTACTGTCACGGACAGAAGATGAAGGTCACGAGTTGTTGCTAAGCAACAGTTAATGTGATGAGCAACACACAGTGTGTGAAGTTGATCTTTAGATATCTATTAATGATATGTGAAAATATAAACAACAAATATCATAACATAGCACATCACAATGAAAGCTGCATGTTCACTGTCCAGATACAGAAACCATGTAAACATTGATGATGAAGAGCGTTCAGAGTCAAAACACTTAAAAGACTCAAGAGAGAGAGAGAGAGAGAGAGAGAGAGAGAGAGAGAGAGAGAGAGAGAGAGAGAGAGAGAGAGAGAGAGAGAGAGAGAGAGAGAGAGAGAGAGAGAGAGAGAGAGAGAGAGAGAGAGAGAGAGAGAGAGAGAGAGAGAGAGAGAGAGAGAGAGAGAGAGTAATACCTTCTTCATTCACTGCTGCTTATTTAGAGGACGTGTATAAAATACTTTATATTGATTTACATGTGACACTTTCAGAGAAATCAACATGAACTCATTCAGATGTTGATGGATTAAACACACATTTCAGTGTCTGTGAGCAGCTTTAATATGAAAAACAGATGAACTGAATGTGGTGGATAAAATCTCTTAACTTGTTTGATAAAGATTATGGTCATCTGATTATGACACGATTTACTCACATCAAACACTTACAAATCTATTTAGAGTTCATTCAGTGGCTAATATATGTGTTTTAATCCCATCTGAATATAACACATGAAGTTAAGTGTCCGAACCCAAAATGAAGAAAGAAGAACAACATGAGCTAACTTCAAAATATAATACAATAAAAGAAAACATGAATCATATTTAAGGTGAAAATCAAATACACACGTGAGAAAAACACAAGAAATAAACACAAAATGCGTTGCTGTTTAATGATAAGTTTATAGTATATACTCACTGTTTGTGTAAACTAAAGAGGTTGTTTGTTGATAATGTCACCTGCAGTTGAGATGATTGTAGCTCAATAATCGTCATTAATGAACTTTGTGTTTCATGATTTGTGTCTCTTCAGGAGCACAAACTAACACAACATGGTCATGACAGATGTGAGGTGAGAGAAACAGTTTGTCCATTACATCATTCTGTAGACAAACATGGATTTGTGGTAATTTGCAGTAGAGCTGAAATCTAAACATGAAACACACTTTATTCAGTCTTAACTCGATCATATGATCACGTCACAGACTCTCTGCACCTAAACTAAAGCTGCTTTCCGTAATGTTTAAATACATTTATTAGTAACAAGACTAACAAGCAACAAACATAAGTTAGTGAAAATATTAAATCAACGTCTTCAGTTCATTAGTGATACAATATAGAGGAGTAAACCCTTCATTAACAGACATACACAGACTGTCTCATTGGATAACTTGAACAGATTTGGTCGGATCTTTAGACATTCTATGGCCTGAATAGTGTTTGATTGTTGGTGATTGTAGGAGATGGTCAGTTATATGACATCATTATTATGGATGTAATCACATTGATGAAACCTGCCCTAATCACACTGAATAATTAACCTACTGTATGTGGGAGGAAACTGTCGGTAAATGGTGAGATGAGAAGGTGTGAAAGCTTCTGTTGTATGACACACACAATCACTGTTTAAACCTGCTGGTTAATGGATAATGCAAAACCTGTCTATCCCGTATATAAATACTATAAATACATGAAAGATTCCCATCACTGGCATGATAAAAGACATTACTGCATATCATGAGTGCGCGCAGGTTTGCTTTGGCTCCTCCCACCACTATGACCATCATAAGCCGTGAGCGCGCGCGCGCGGGCTGAACGCGCATAAACGCTGAAGAGCGTCTCGAGACACGCAGAACAAACACAACTGAACTGATCTGAACACTTAACTTCTGTGCTGGATTTACACAGGAATCATTACTGAATCGGATTTATTTCATCGTTTTTGAGAGATTTCAACAGGTTAGTTTGACTACATGAATATTACTGATAAATCACACACACACATATAACAGTAATATTGTGAATGTATCTGTCCAGTGTGTGTTATGTGATGTTTGATACAGATTTTCATAACAGTAACAACACTTAGCATGTGTTTATTGAGATTGTTTGTGTTCTTGTATCTCAGGTCTGTGTGAGATGGAGTCCGTCTTCTCTGGATACAGACACGCGCTAAAGGTGAGCGTGTGTTTGTTGTTTCATGTGAATCAAGTGTGTTTGTTGATTCATGTGAATCAAGTGTGTTTGTTGTTTCATGTGAATCAAGTGTGTTTGTTGATTCATGTGAATCAAGTGTGTTTGTTGATTCATGTGAATCAAGTGTGTTTGTTGATTCATGTGAATCAAGTGTGTTTGTTGTTTCATGTGAATCAAGTGTGTTTGTTGATTCATGTGAATCAAGTGTGTTTGTTGATTCATGTGAATCAAGTGTGTTTGTTGTTTCATGTGAATCAAGTGTGTTTGTTGTTTCATGTGAATCAAGTGTGTTTGTTGTTTCATGTGAATCAAGTGTGTTTGTTGTTTCATGTGAATCAAGTGTGTTTGTTGTTTCATGTGAATCAAGTGTGCATTTGTTGTTTCATGTGAATCAAGTGTTTGTTGTTTCAGTGAATCAAGTGTGTTTGTTGTTTCATGTGAATCAAGTGTGTTTGTTGTTTCATGTGAATCAAGTGTGTTTGTTGTTTCATGAATCAAGTGTGTTTGTTGTTTCATGTGAATCAAGTGTGTTTGTTGTTTCATGTGAATCAAGTGTGTTTGTTGTTTCATGAATGAATCAGCGTTTGTGTGTTGTTTCATGAGAATCAAGTGTGTTTGTTGTTTCATGTGAATCAAGTGTGTTTGTTGTTTCAGGAATCTGTGTTTGTTGTTTCATGTGAGTCCGTCTTCTCATGGAATAAGTGTGTTTGTTGATTCAGAATCAAGTGTGTTTGTTGTTTCATGCAAGTGTGTTTGTTGTTTCATGTGAATCAAGGTGATGTGAATCAAGTGTGTTTGTTGTTTCATGTGAATCAAGTGTGTTTGTTGTTTCATGTGAATCAAGTGTGTTTGTTGTTTCATGTGAATCAAGTGTGTTTGACATGTGATTAAACACACTACACTATAGTACAGTTGTGTGTGTGTGTGTGTGTGTGTGTGTGTGTGTGTGTGTGTGTGTTGTAGATTAGGTCAGGGTCGTTTTAAAGCCTTTGCTGTGATGTGATTGGAGGAGAGAAGGGCTGCTGTAAACTGACTCGAGGTCAGTCATGGCCCACGGAACAGGAAAGCCATATATAGTGGTGTGTTACAATTGGTTAAGGAGCACTCACAGCAGATAAAGAGCTGGAGTGATGATGTCATGCACGAGGGCGTGTCCTGTGGGTTTTTCCTGACCGTGCCGGTCTGAACAGAACCAGCGTGTCAGTCCTGCTTTACATGATTCACTGTGTGAACTTTTTCAGTGTTGTCATCAGTGTGTGTGTGTGTTGTTTGTATTACCTGATTGTTCTTCATCTTCAAGTGTGTTTGTTGTGCTTTATGTGTTCAGCGTCAGGCAGCGTTTGACATGTTTGAAGACCCCGTGTCGCTGTTCTCTGGGTTTTATCCGGCAGTGGAGGACGAGCCGGCCGCTCAAGAAGTTCCTTCAGGTCTGGACTGCTTCTCACAGGGTAAATGAGAGCGTGACATCACAACACGCACACACATTACTGCAGACCATCATGTTGCTCTGATGTTCATTGACATGCGATGGTGTGTTGTAGACGTGTGTTCGGTGCCTCTGTTGACGCCCTGCAGTAAAGCCGTCATGAGTCAGGCTCTGAAGGACAGTTTCAATGGTTTCTCTAAAGTCCAGCGTCTCTGTGGCATCTCAGACAGTGAGCGTTCATCTGTTTCTCACACATATATGAGCTTGAGATGCGTTTAACACAAAGAGTTGTCTTGAATAAAATCTCACTTTCCCGCAGACCCGCGCAGATGGACCAATCAGCACGTCCTGCAGTGGCTGTACTGGGCGTCTAGTGAATTCAGCTTGACCAACATCAACTTTTTTAAGTTTGACATGAGTGGCAGTGAGTTGTGTGACCTGGGAAAGGATGGATTCTTGGATCTGGCTCCAGATTTTGTGGGTGATATCCTGTGGGAGCACATTGACCAGATGATAAAAGGTAATGGAGAATTCTCTCGCCGGCTTTGATTTTGTCGTGTCTGGTATGGGGTCACTGACGGCTTTTGATTCACTGCAGGATGTCTGGAGAACGAAGAGGCCAAAGTCTGCTGGACCGGCAGTCGCTGTAGGTGTTCGGCAGTTTCATGTCCTATTATGTTTTAAATGATGAATGTCTGTGGCAGATTTATTCACTTTATTCTTAACATTTGTGTGTACAGCTTTACGTTTGGAGGAGCGTTCTGTGACCGTTCCCGATAGCCGCAGCAGTTTGCTCCGAGAGCTCTTCGAGACGACTGATGAATCCACCCTGGTGTCACCCGAGCGTGACGTCTCCTTGTATCCCAAACCTCAGCTGAGCACGGTCCGGATGGGCTACGTCGCTCACGAGTTCTCCAGTGCTAAACCTGCTCAGCACCTCGACGCACCCGGTCTGTTTACTGACTTCTCTAACGCTTCTCTAAGTTCGGTCTAACATCTCGTGACTAAATATCTTCCACTCGCGTCTCTGCAGGATCATCGACCGACCGGACGTCCGCTGAGAGCGCGGAGGGTTCCGATAGCGTTCTGCGGTCCTGGGGGAGCCATTCCTCCCTCGGCGACACCCAGCGCGTCCCGTCTTACGACAGCTTTGAGGAGGAGTTCGGCGTGACCCCGCTGAGCCTGGGCAAACAGGGACTGTCATTTAAAGACTACATTCAAGAGCGGAACGAGCCGCTGGAACAGGGCAAAGCGGTGATACCTGCCGCCGTGCTAGCGGGCTTCACCGGTGCGTTTCTGAAGCAGAACACCGTTTCAGTCTGTTATCAGCAGCTGAATGTAAATAAAGTGTTTCATTTGTGTGATGTTGATGTTAACAGGGAGCGGTCCCATTCAGCTGTGGCAGTTTCTTCTGGAGCTGTTGACTGATGCCACTTGTCAGAACATCATCAGCTGGACCGGTGACGGCTGGGAATTCAAACTCACCGACCCGGATGAGGTGAGAGACTGACAGAGTCGAATCCTTTTTAAAGATATAAATGAGAAGTGAACTGCTACTTTTAAATATTAGCCTTGTCATTAATGATGCACATTTGTACTTCAAACGAACATTCAAATGTGCAGATGATAAACTTTAAAACATGATGACAGACAAACGTTTGACTCTGCGGTTTGTGTACGTCAGGTGGCGCGGCGCTGGGGAAAGAGGAAGAACAAGCCCAAGATGAATTACGAGAAGTTAAGCCGAGGACTTCGATACTACTACGATAAAAACATCATCCACAAGACGTCAGGAAAACGCTACGTGTATCGCTTCGTCTGCGACCTGCAGAATCTGTTGGGTTACACGGTGGAGGAGCTGCACGGCATGCTGGGAGTTCAGCCCGACACCGAGGACTGAAACGGCTGTCAAAGGAAAATCTCCTCTCGTATCACCATACAGATCTGAGTACGGATCTCCGTTTGTGGTCGTTTGCCACTGCGCTTCTCTGTCACTTGTGCAGAACGAGCCGTGTTTGAACAGAACAATGGATTTCTGCTTCATAGCTTGACACTGTTCTCTGAATGGGATGATTTAAGTAATCATGTCAATTACTGACTCTTATTTCTGCCAGCAGATTGTCAGAGAAAGAGATTATTTATGAAGGCCTTAAACAAAGTGTATTTTTCCCACTTTGCTCTGGATTGCCTTATACAAGATGTGCTTTACATGGAGTTAATATGTGCCTGAAGGTTTTCTGACCGCTTTAAACACGTGTCATACATGAGAAATCAGTCTGCTGAGACGTCAGACGCACGGCTGCTCTTTGATTTGGATTTCTTGATTTTAAACTCTTATTTGTCATTTGCACAATTTACACATGAGAAACTGAGCTCAGAGTAAACACACAACATTATGTCGTCATTTTTAATCTCTCTTCATATACCGAAGAGCATTATTACACACGTTTGTTCATATTACACTGCATGTAAACAGCATATATGAATTTGTTTCTATGCTGTGACGTTTTGCTCAGTTTTTCAGCGCTGTTTATATTTTGTGACCATGATGTTCTGTATATTTATTTGACTATAGCTGATCTATTGGGGTCTTTATGATTGCTCAGGCCAAAGTGAGATTTCAATTCTTCATTTTATGTCGGGATGTTTTGTGTTTAATAAGTTATCATGGTAAACTATGCTGCAGGAGATGTTTAACATTAAGTCTTAAGATGCATTTGATTCAGATTGAGTTCTGTAAGCATGAGTCTGCTGTAATATCAGAGTAAATAGGATTTATTTTGGTTTCTTCCACAAGTGAATGTTTATTGTGCCGAGGCACACGGGACACTTTACATTCAAGTTCAAAGTTCATGTCTTATATGATTCATGTGACCGTTTGACTGATGAAACTATCCGTGTGTCTTTTATGATCTAAAGAAATCATGTAATATATTTACATTTGATACGTTTTTCTATAAAGTTGCTTCTCTAAACGGGTTTCATATTCTGTTCTGTTAAGAATGGCTGTGAAAGTTCGGTTTATTTATGGGTGACTCACTGCCGTATCATTTATCAACTCCAAATGTTTGAGCTGTTGTTTAAAAGGTTGAGATTTGTGTCTGTGTTGACAGAAGGAATGATTTTATACTTGTGCAGACGTGTTGAATATCTAAGTGTGTGTTTGTATCGTGACTCACACAGGGTTTGGCTTACGGGCAGATTGTGTTTGATGAGAATCGCTCGTGTGCAGACAAGTATCTTCATACTGTTAACACACAACATGTACTCTTACAACGATCGGCTTTATGTGTCACTGTGAAACAGAATAAACTCTCTTGTGTGTGTGAACAGATGTACATGTGTGACCTGTGATGACATGAATCCACAGATTCTTCACAGCAGTCAGTGAGAAAGTCATTTGAGTGACTCACATTCAGCTTCATCACACACACACACCTCACACAACACACACACGCACGCACACGCACACACTACTGCAGCTGAGTCAACAGCCGTGATAAAGACTGAACTGATACGGCGTTGTGTTTTCACTCAAATACATGTGCATGTGAAGAAACATGTTTTAATCAAGCAGATCAGTGACACACAGAAGAAAAAATAATGATCACACATTTACTTCTGCTATAATAGAGAAAATGCTGCAGGATTTTACTACAGAAACACACAACAGCTCAAGTGTGATTGAAAACAGTTGAATTGAGTTGTGTGGTGTGGCATTACAAATCTATATCACACAAAAACATCTTAATATTATATTACAATCATCATCTTCATTCCACACATACAGACTAAATCTACTAAATCAAATAGATTACATACATGACATACACACAAACACCATTACAGAATACTGACACACTGTTCCTGTTAGTTTGACTTTCATCTCTCGTGAGATTACACACTTATGTGTCTTTTATTAAGTCATTTTCTAACATCTTCTGAAGTGTAAAAGCTTTTGAAAGGCATTTCCCCCATAATGTACTAAAGACCTGTTGTTAAATGACGCTGACGTCACGCTGCCATGACGACCGTCTGAAGCGGGTCCCCGGAGGCCAAACACGAACATCATCACAATCATAAGACAGAGGAGGTTGTGTTAGTTGTTATGTGGTTGTTAGAATGTTGCTGCGATGTTGATAAAGTGTCCAGTGTGATCGGCTTCACATCATTAATAAGCTTTAATAAAGACAAATATAAGAGCAAAAGCGCGATGAGTCACAGGCAGTAATAGCTGACAGACCAAACCTCTCTCAGGTATCTGACACCCACACACACATTATCAACACACCTGATCACAAACAGAGAACAAATGATTGACAGTTTGGGTTTCGTAAGAAGTGAATTACTCGAGCGTCATTTACTGTAAGAGAGATTGAGGGAGGAGCCACGTACAACACGTCACACACACACACACACACACACACACACACACACACACACACACAGACACACACACACACACACACACAGAGACACACACACACACACACAGACACACACACACACACACACACACACACACACAGGGACACACACACACACAGGACACACACACACACACACACACACACACAGACACACACACACACACACAGACACACACACAGACACACACACACACACACACACACACACACACAGACACACACACACACAGACACACACACACACACACACACACACACACACAGACACACACACACACACACACACACACACACACACACACACACACACACACACACACACACACACACACACACACACACACAGACACACACAGACACACACACACACACACACACACACACAGACACACACACAGACACACACAGACACACACACACACACACACACACACACACACACAGACACACACACACACACACACACACACACACACACACACACACACACACACACAGACACACACACACACACACACACACACACACACACACACAGACACACACACACACAGTCATATCTAACATGTGTGACTTTATTTTGTTCTCCAAAACACAAAAGAAAATATTTTTAAGACGTTGATAAACAAACTACATTAAGCGACATTGACTTTTATTGTCACACAGAAAATCATCTCAAAACATCCTCCTGACACGAGTGTGAAGAAATCATCTATATTTTTGGAGGATTTTTAACAAGAGATTTCAGCATTCACAGTCTCTGGTTTTGTTGGTTGACAGTCTGATGGAAGAAGGTTTGATGTGAGACTCTTGATATGTCTATGTATGTAACTGATGATGCTGATGTTCATGAGCTCGTGACACAATAACACACAACACTTCCTCTTTACGCATCTGCATGGACAGCAGTAACAGAGCTGACGCACGTCATCATCACATCAGTCTTTTCATCACTACTTTTTATTGATATGGGACATAAAATTGTGATGAAGCGGAAACTCGGACTGCTTTAGTGCAGGGATTCCCCCTACTAAGTGCTCTTGTTAGGGTTGTTTCTTTCATAAAGCAGCGAGGTTACTTTGAGACATGCTTACAAATGAAAAGCAGAAATGAGTTCATGCTGATAGTCGGCAGTATTTCCTCTACTGACGAAACTCTGGATTGTCTGTGTGTGTGCGCGTTCATGTGCAGCATCAGGTCGTGGGAGGTGATCTGACATCTTTAACACACAGACACTGTGAGATTCACACTCACTGTCATTGTGAAATATCTCACTGAATGTTCAACTGTTAGATTTCATTAATCATGGACAAATGAGAGATTAGTCAAACGCTCAGTCTGTCTGTACAAAATTTAAACTTCTACATCACTGTGACATTATGAAGCATCTGAAATATAAAACAAAAAGTGATAGTTTCTTTTGTAAATATAAAATTAGTTTAGGACATGAACAATTTCTTTTTATATTTTATACAAACTGAACTGTCAGTACATAATGAATCACACTAATAAGCAAGAAGATGCACCAGAAATAAAGAAACACAAACGCATCAGACTCATCTCTCTGTGACGGACTTTTGGCTCCATCATGTGTCCAAACAAAAAACAACCTCTCAAACATAAAACAAACAGTCTTTAATAATGTGAATGAAAAACAAAACATACACTGCTGTTTTCATAAAGCTATTCTACATGTCATCTATGTGTATAAATTACTCTGAACTTCACAGACTCGCGTGAACTTCTGCAGTACTTCTGTACTTGGACACGGATCAAGCTGAAACAAACAGAAAGAAAGACGTGATTGGACAGAGGAAACGATGTTGAATCAAACACACAGACCGTCAGTGACACGCTCACCTGTACTGCTGAACCCAGAGCTGTCAGAGCCGCTTTATATGTTTCCATGGTGAGAGAGTCCGGCTGAATGACATCACTGTAACACTGGTACAGAACGGCTGGGATCTGGTGAACCTGACAGTGGCTGAGCACTGACACACACACACACACACACACAGACAGATTATTTTTTTGTTGGTTTGATTTCAAGCGATGTCTTACGCTGATGTGATAATGATGTGGTACCCGCTGCAGGCAGTCCTGAGATGACGTTGGGCTGCTCCAGCAGAGAACACACGACAGGTTCCTTGTACACGTCTGTCTTTAGAGCACGCAAGAAGGGTGTGCTGTTCCCACTCAGGTAGTCTGATGTTTTATATTCAGCCAGGACGCAGTCAGAGAGCACAGTGACAGTCAGACCTCTCTTCTGTACACAGCCCAACACCTGCACATCACACACATCATTACATACACTATACACACACTACCCTAAAGCTGCAATAACACACACACACATCTCTCTCTCTCTCGCTCGCTCGCTCACCTTCTCTGCCCACTGGAACAGCTGATCTTCAGCAACATAGCACATGCACTGACATATCATGACCTTAAACACAAAACACATCATACAGATTAAATACAGAATCTGTGCAGTGTATGAAGAGCTAGGTGTGACACTCACAGATGGGTTTTGGTTCTGCTGGTACAGAACACAGGCCGGTTCTCCGGGGACCGGAGCCCTGTCTGTCCTGCTGGAGCTGCGTTCATTCCAGAGAGAAACCCACCCGACTGCTGACCACCCACCAGAACTCAACACATAAGCTGATATGAATCCTGCAAACACACACACACGTCACATTGGGGTTCATATGAGCTCCAGCACGTGAATGATGACGTCAGTCTCACCTGTGGCGTTTGAACCCACAGCTATGATGAGATGCGAACATGAGACCGATCTCGCGTCAGTCTGTGACGTCCACAGCACGTGAACTGACCTGAAACACACGTGCAGTCAGAGTGAAACTGAAAGTAAGTATCTATTGTTATAACAACATTAAATAAACTATAATAAATCACATGTACTAAATGATGAAGATGTTGAAAGTGTTCGTCGTGTTTCACCTCTTCTCTTCTATTTCTCGTCGGATTTGTACATCTTCCTCGTTTTCTTTCGTCAGATCATCATCATCATCTTCTTCAACAGCTCTCGAGTAAACCGATAAAACTTCACCGAAAAACGTCGCCATCTATATAAGTAATAATACGATTTTAATAGATAAAGGTAATAATAAAGGCCAAAATAAAGGCCGCTTTGTAATGATTGACGATCTGCTGATAAACCGCCACCGGAAATAGCCAGTTTAGCTTTACGACAAAAGACTTTTATTTTGTTTTTATTTTTCCGTGGTTTTCATTGATAAGAGTATCTTATATATGTATGTTGTATATATCTTATATATATATATATGCATAATTAAATCATGATTTGTCATAGTCAAATAAAGTGCTGTTCAGAATTCACATTCATAACAGTCCATATTCCTCATAAACGAACACATGAAAATAAAATAACTAATTTATGTTCTTTGAAGAGTCATATCTATCTATATATATATATCACCCTTTAAAATCTCGCTTTGACATAATCTTCTAGTTTAGGTAATCAGCTAAACCAACCAGTGAAGACCAGGTCAACCAGAAGATCACTTTGGCAAAAGTGATATTGAAGTGGTTAAACTGGTAAACCAGTGCTGTTTTATCCAGCAGGGTTCTGTCTGCAGGTAGTTTTATGAGCAGGGAAATTTCACAACACGAAAACACACAATTTAAAAGATTTATATTATTTATTCTTTCAAAGACATAGAAACCATATATGCATCAAATACCATTAGGAATTACCCTACCCTTATACTGTAACATGGAATATGAAAATATTTGATGTAAATAACCTAAACGTTTACTGGGGTAGATATCAATGAGTAAACTCTGATCTGGGATCAACTGAAGTACGTAAGTAAGCTGATCATTGACACGCCACAGTTGACGCTAAATCGTATGTGAACGACGCCGCCATATTGGACCGGTTAACAATGCGCTATAAACACACACAAATAGGGCAGCTGCGGATAAAAAGCACAGTAACGTTTACATTTCTCAAGAAAGTTCAATCAAATAACAAGCCACAAATATTTATGGTAATTGCAAATTCCCCATGCCTAAATATTAATAACATAATTAACTGGAGACACAAGTTTTTTCTACTCTACGTAGATCGTAAACGATTGAAAACGATTGAAATCATTTGAAAACCGTAGACGTTATTGTGCTTTATTCCAGAAAACCACAGCTATCCCGTTCACTTGTAGGTGTTTATAGCGCAATGTTAACCGGTTCAATATGGCGGCGCCGTTGGCACACGGTTCACCGTTTACTGTGGCGTCCAGGTTCTGTGGAACCAATGACCGTGTGTGTGGCTAGAGTCTGACCTCAGATCAGTAGAGTTTGATTAGTACAGTAGAGCCGATGTTGGTGTATGTGTCGAGTCTGATCTAAGATCAGCGCGTCACCCGCTCAGGCTGATCTGATGCTGTAAACAAACGCTAAAGCTTCGACACTCGACTGATATTCATGACATCTGAAGAATGGAAATAAGACTTGGAATTATCACACACAGTTCTGTTATATTGTGTGTTTGTCTGATGTTTATTATCGCTGGTGAGTATCAGTTGTGTTGTCATAAGTCTTTCTTTTGTCATCGGTGAGCGTTAGCTGAGCTTCTTGCTAACATGCTATCCTGTGAAGTTAACGTTATCAGATCTTTGCTGAGATTTATAGATGAATGTTCTGCGCGTACATGTGTAAACGCGTGTTCATTCCTCTTCTAAAGTCAGTCGTGTAAATAAGCACGTGTATGTTTGATTGTGTTTGTCTTCATGATTGAGCTTGTATTGTTCTGTTAGCATATTAGCTCTCACTAGATTAACACACAGTCTAGATGATGACTCGCTTTTATCTGATTATGTTCAATTAGAGTCACTTATCTCATTGCTTTATTTGATCAGCATCATTATGTCTATGTTTAAGATAATTCTTCTGTATTGTGAAACAGACATTATCATGGTAATAATATCATGTTTCTTATGTATTTCTGCTATGATTGTACAACAGTATCTGCAGTAGCACAGAAATATAGTCATCATTACCTCTGTGTGTTTCTGAAAGCATCACTTTACCACAGTAAACTATTTTCATTAAGGACATGAATTTAATGCAAATGTCAATCTAACCATTAATAAATAAATGCTTTCTTAGAGGTTTTCATCACACTGATAGTTCAGATGGCTCTCTTAAAGTTTATAAAGCATTAGTTTCTGTTTAAATCATGATTTTTCATAGTCAGATAAAGTGAAGTGTTTTCAGAATGATCACATTCATAACAGTTCATATTCCTCATAAATGAACACATGAACATTAAATAACTATTTGATGTTAAGAGTCATCTCTTCTTCATTTGTTGGCTATTATTGTATTTTAATTCACAGAAATCCTACAAAGTATGCCGAGTCTCAAATGCGTGTGTTCTTCTTTGTCACATTCATAACACATGAATATTTTAATTTTTTAAAACCGATAACTCATTTATAGACTGATATTTTTCTCATGTCTGGACTCTATCAACAGGACTTTAGTCAAATATAAACAGATGATTTAATTCGTTGTAATAAATACAGTCAAATCCATAATTCATACAGATAATGATGATGTGTGTTATAGATGAATGAGGTGATGTCACACATGAATAACTGTGTTTCAGGTTTGTTCCGAGCTGAAGCGATAGACGTTTATACTCCGGCTGAAGTGTTTGTAGAGAATGGAACCACAGCCACGCTGGTGTGTACTTTCAAATCTAAAGAGGTGGTCAGCAGGTCAGCGTCGGTCACCTGGTTTTTCCTTCCAGAAGGTGACCCGGGACAACCCACTTCTGTAAGAACCTTTAGATCACATGAGTCTATACAGTCATCTGGGCTGTGATGTGTAATTGTGGTTTTTGCAGAGATGTCATGAGAAATCAGACAGGAGCATAAATGATTATAGTATCGATTTGTATAAATCAACCTCCAGTGTTGCAGTTTGTAAAGCATTGTGTAAACACATGCCTTTGATTCCCAGCGATAATTCAAATTGTATCAATGTAATGAGGTCATTATGATGTCGTCATCGCACCGTATTTGAAAGCTCATGTTCTTCCGCAGATCTTCTATCACAGCTATGGGACGGCATTTCCCGGGAACGTGGAGCAGTTTAAGTCTCGTTTGGAGTGGGCCGGAGACATGAACAAGAGGGACGCTTCCATCCGTGTGATACAGATGCAGTTCAGAGACAATGGGACGTTCATCTGTGACGTGAAAAATCCTCCGGACATCACCGTCCAGCCGTCCGCCACTAAAGTCCGAGTGGTCATGAAAGGTGATTGGGCGCGCGTGCTTGTGTGTGACATCATCATCATCTCTGGTGACGTGGGTGTGACCTCTGGGTTTTTTCTCCTGCAGAATCTCTTCCTCAGAGCAGCACGGCCGTGATCGTGGGGGGCGTGATCGGGGCCGTTATCGGCATCATCATCATCTCTGTGGTCACGTATCTGATCATCAGACGACAGGAGCCCAGACGAGACTACGAGGGGTACGTGCGCTTCATTCCTTAGACTCTGATTGAAGGTGACGGGTCGCTTTGTTTACATTTTTTGGAGATTCTGCTCAATCTGTCTAACTCTTGTGTGCACGAGGCATGACGTCATAACCAGCGCAGTAGAATATCAACTAAACCCCTTTATAACAAACAGCTGTTTAGATTATAACATAACACGGACAGAAGGGTTGAGCGAGTCTCACAAAAAATACACTTATTATTTCCCCCCAAAAAAACAAACAAAATCAAACGTTAGCATCTAAAGAAATGATGAAGAACTGAAAATGAATTCTCATAAAGCAGAACATGAAAAGAGACCTAGACGTGTTTTTGTGAGATTCGGCTGGTGAGGGTTGTGCAGAACATTTAACGGCTTTACCACGGTGTGATTTATTAAA
Source organism: Beaufortia kweichowensis (assembly GCA_019155185.1). Classification (NCBI taxonomy): domain Eukaryota; kingdom Metazoa; phylum Chordata; class Actinopteri; order Cypriniformes; family Gastromyzontidae; genus Beaufortia; species Beaufortia kweichowensis. Next base: position 150,095 of record CM032815.1, read on the forward strand.
CCTGTGTCTTACTGAACTATACAACAATCACAATAATGTGACGAGTGTTTGTGTGACGCTCGCTGCTGTTGCCTGTCTGTTACGTGTCTCATTAGCAGGTTTTGAGCTCTTTCCACATCCTGTCTCTTGTCTCATCACATCTACTGTATCAGTGTCCGTCTCGTGTGCGTCTAACCTGATTTGTGTGTGTCTGTGTGATGGGTTTCGGGGCAGAGCAGGCATTTCACCGATCACATGATGTTGGCATTTGTATCATATTGCTTTTGTCATCTCTCTCCCATCTCATTTGTGTTTGTCTTCATGTGTGTGTGTGTGCACGCTGTTCATTGTTCTACGCGTCATCCCGGCTGAATGCGTTTGTGTAGCTGCACCTCAGTAGAGAGTGTGAGCTCGCAGAACACGCGTGTAGGGAAGAAGCCGGAGTCGAGCACAGACGACTCTTCTTGCTCCAGCCCCTCTGCCCCCCTGCAGGTACGATACGCTGCGTGTTTGAGCGGGTGCGTGTTTGAGCGGGTGCGTGTTTGAGCGGGTGCGTGTTTGCGTGCGTTTTGAGCGCAGTGTTTGGCGTGTGCGTGTTTGTGCGTGCGTGTTTGAGCGCAGCGCGTATTTGATGCGTGTTTGAGCGTGCGCGCGTGTTTGGCGCGCGCGTGTTGAGCGCGTGTGCGTGTTTGAGCGCAGCGTGTTTGAGCGCGTGTTTGAGCGTGTGCGTGTTTGGCGGAGTGCGTGTTTGAGTGCGTGTTTGGCGCCGCGTGTTTGCGTGTTTGTTTGCGGGTGCGTGTTTGAGCCGGCGTGTTTGAGCGGGTGCGTGTTTGAGCTGCGGTAGTTTGCGTGTTTGAGCGCAAGTCGTGTTTGAGCGGCATGCGGTTGGCGGTGCGTGTTTGAGCGCGCGTGTTTGAGCGTGTGCGTGTTTGGCGGTGTGCGTGTTTGAGCGCGGCAGCGTGTTGAAAGCGGCGTGCGTTTGAGCGGAGTGCGTGTTTGGCGGTCGCGTGTTGAGCGGGTGCGTTTGAGCGCGTGTTTTGGGTTTTTTTGGGTTTTCTCCCTCTTCATGTGCTTCTCATGATGCTTCTTTTTGATGTCTTATGAGGTGTTTGTGTGTGATGGTTGTGAATCCTGTGAGCGCTGGAGATCATCACGAGGTTTAAAGACTGAATATCTCTTTTCATTAGTATGTTTCTGTGATCACACTCTTCTGTTTAATCTTTATCCCATATCATCAGAGATGTTTATTTTGTTTATTAACTCTAGCAGCAGTCACATACTGTCCAAAGGTACTTTATTGGCATGATTGTGTTTACAATAATGCCAAAGCATTTTACATAGAACAACAAACATACAATACAATAACACAATAACAACAAACAATAAAGGAATTAAAATAAGTCTCTCTCTCTCTCTCTGATTCAGGGGCCGGTGATCTACGCTCAGCTCGATCACTCCGGCAGTAAGAACTCATTCCACAAGATGGAGCCGGTGGTCTACGCAGACATCCGCAAAAACTAGAGCGTCTGCAGGGTCATTGCATGCGCATCTTTGCATCCATTCACATAACAAAAGAATCGTTCAAATTTGACAGACTCGAGCGGGTGGGTTAGTACTGGACTGATGATTCCTCATGTTGTTGTTTATCTTACTGCACAAACTTTTGCATCTTAGGCTGTTGTTGGATGTGTGTATGTGTATTATTGTCAATGCTAGTGTAATATCATGTATTAATAACACAGTTGATGTCATTCAGATACGGAGAGTGACCAATCATTCATATTGTACATGATAGCGAAAGTCAAGTGATTTTACATCTGCATTCTTACATCTTACATTATTATTATGACAATTGAGCAAACTTTCACCCCATCGTTTGTCATCACTGTAATGTGACATTTTATTTTGAGCTTTCGTCCATCTTATGTAACGATACGCTTCTTTATTACAGTTAAAATACTGTCATGTTTTTTGGAGCATTGTAGTGAGAATCGTGGGGTAAAATGTTTGTATTGTCATGAAAATAATGTGTCTGTGGTCCATGGCTTCAGAATAGACGGCTGGTGTGTTTGCATGATGGACACATGAGCAGTGCAGTATTTCTGTCACTCGAGACATCAGGAGGATTATAGTAAAGTTAGAGTGCATGTCTCAACGGTTAGACTAATCTGCTAGTAATCATGACACTAATGTAAAACTCTGTGTAGTTCATGTAGAGATGAAAGATAATTCAGTGTTAGTTTAGTAAATAAGTACTTCTTCACAGCTGACGGGGAAACTCTTACTTTTGTTTTCTCGCTTAAAACACTCCATTCTTATTATTACGGTCTAGTTCAATGTTTTGCGCTTTCTCACGTTTTAACTTAAAAAGTGGCGTTATTTTCTTTATTGTAAACATTCCGACATTTTAGATGATTTTGAACATAACCAAACAGAGCGATGAACGATCGTTCCTTTCACATGTCTGATGCTGGACTCTTGAAGCTTATGTTTGTGTTACATGTTTTGCGTAGATGATTATTTTTTTATTAAAGCTCAGCTGTTGAGAGGGACCAGCGTGATGATGATGATGATGATGATGATGATGATGAAATCTGCAGTTATTGCAACATTCCATGAATGCAACTTTTTTTCTTTGTACTGTGGTTGCAGATTCTGCAATGTTTGATTTGTTTTATGTCACAAGTTAACTGGAACATTGTGCCTTCAACATTCACAAACTAACTCAAACGCCTGATACACATCTTGTATTTTTATTGTTTTATTGCCCTTTTTGTATATGAATACAACTGTATCTGTCTAATTTTATACATATATATATATAAATATATCACAGTGAATGAACCCGTTTCATTTCTCTTCCTGCATCATGTCTATGTTTTTATTGTTACTGCTTTCTGTGAAACAATGTTGTGTGACAGGAATGGTGTGTTCTTACATTTGATCATGTTTATGTATCATTGAGAAAATCAGTCACAGGATTACACAGAAAGCATCTTGATTCTGAAGAGCTTCGCAAACATTTACACCTGATATTTACATTTATTCATTTTATTCAAGGTGACTAACAAATGAGAAAACATTTAACATTTTGCCAGCAAGCTAACAATAATTGTAATATAAAAAACTGTCTTTACATGTTGGACTTGTGTTAAAGCTAGTACACTAAAAATGTTTTTTGCTACATGTCCAATGTATGTCATTTAACATTCAACACAATTACAAAATAGTCGCTATTTTTCATGTTTAGCCATGAAACCTTTACTATAAAGAGAAATGTAGTGCTTAATATTTATTTATCTTTATGATTTAAAAGAGTTTTTGATATTTATAAGTTTTGCAGTTATTTATTGTTCAGATGAGCGGCGCTTGTGTTTAGGCTGAGAAGAGACATTTTTAAACTTTATTTCTTCTAAAAGATGAATGAAAAGTTTGTTATATTCACTAAAATATGTGTGTTTAGTGCAGAAAACTGCTGCTTAAAGCTTTACTGTGCTAACAACACCAAGGTCATGGGTTTGATCCACATAGAAACAATGTCTGTCAAATGCATAAATGTAAATGCTTATCCTTTTATAGCTTTAAATTATTATATCATTATCTGAAACCCTGAACAGACATCTAAAGTGTTTTGTAATGCATGTTATTAATTAGCTTTTTAATCTTTTTATTTTAAAAAAAATAATTTTTATATTTTCAAATAGTACAAACAACAACAAACAAACCCTGAGCGCTGCAAGTTAAATAAAATGTATCCGTTTACAAAAAACATCAAAAGAAGAGAAGCCAGAACTCTCTTAAAATAAACATTTCTAAATTTGTGTAGAAAGGACTCGAGAGGTTCCCAAAGACTCCTGAATTTGTCCTGTTTGTGGTTGAGGTCATTTTTATACAAATACACCAAAGATCACGTTTCAGCAGGAAAAGCTATTCTGTGGAAAAATGTGAAAGCTGTAGATTCTCTGGAAACTCTTTGTTTGTAGTTGATCACACAGATATGAGGTTCGGTCACTGAACGTCTTCACATGAACATTTAAGCCTTTAGTTCTGTAACTCATTCAAGTTTTATCCATCAGTGTGTTCCTGAGAAATTGAAACTACAGTCTTAATAATACTGTGTAACTTTATCAAATGAGTTACAGAAACCCGTTGCGTTGTCAGGTAAGATAAAGATCTGTTGTACATTATAAGAAAGACAACGATGTTTGCGTTACAGGACATCAGGTTTTATTTAAAGAGCTGTAACACGTTACAAGTACAAAACCAGTGTAAAGTTCACATGTATATAGCTTAATAAATGTAGGTAAAAAACATTTCACAGTATAAAGCCGATTCAAAATATCACCTGATACGTTAATGCTCTGGTGAACTTTAAGGATTCCTTAAATAAGAGCAAAAGGTTATATTAATAAAGCAATAATGTTGTCATTATAACTAGTGCATTAGTGAAAAGGCTGAAGGATGATGTCATCTTAAATCTGTATAATAAACAACACAACACAAAATGTTTAATGCGATTATATTAGAAACCTTTAATGGTGACTTCTGTAAATGTTTCCTGAAATCTCATTCAGTGATTGTCTGTGATGATTTTCTAGAGACGTTGTGTTATGGTGACACAGCCGTGGTAACTGAGGCAGCGTGGAAGTGGATTTTCCTGCGTTAGTTTGCCAGTCGTCGGGTCAAACGACCAAATGTGATCAACAGCAGATGAAAACGCCTCACGACCTCCTACAACATGAACCTTTCCGTCATACACGGTGAGCCCGCACGCCTCCTGAAACAAACGCATGACCACACACTGACTGTTGTGTTTAGAAATAAATGTACAATCTGCGTGTGAAAGACGATCATACAGCAGTGGATTAATGCTCTTAACTCAATGTATTATCACATGAATTCATTTTGTTGGTTAGTAGACAGGAAGTTGTTTTCCTCACCAGTTTGATGGGCAGCGCTGCCACTGAACTCCAGACGTCTGTACTCGGTGTATAACAGAAGATGTCATTTAACAAACCTCCCACCACGTATATACAGCCGTCGAGTGAGACGGCGTTGAGTGATCGCTGAATGAACGGACAAGACGTGACAAACGTCCAGATGTTGGTCATGGGATCATAACACTGCACCTGTAACACAAACACATGATCAAAAGATGATCTGATAATGATAATTATATTTCTGTTAGGAAGTCAGTTTTAACATAATAAGAATAATTTGATGCTGTTAGCAAAAACAAATCACTGTATCTAGAGGCTATTTGTTGACCTGCATGTTAACTGATGATGATTTGGGTGTTTGTTAACAGAACCTTGTCAGTGTTTACATCATCGCTGACAGCTCCTCCGATGCTGTAAAGTTTCCCAGCGCAGGAGACGGCAGCGGCCAAACTGACAGGCAGCGGAAGATCAGACACACGCGTCCATGTGTTATCGTGAGGATTATAACACTCCACAGCAGACAGACGCTCATGACCGTTAAAGCCTCCAACAACGTACAACTACAGCAACACAAACACACACGAAACATACTGCACCCTCACATCAAAAGAAAAAACAAATATGAAATGATCTTGACAATGAATCTAAACCTCGATAGAAACGTCTCACCTTTCCACACAGAGAAACCATCTTATGTCTCCATCTGCCTCGGCACAGACACCGCACACGAACCCACTGACTGATGTGAGACATGAACCTCCAGACGTCTGCGCTGTTCAGCTGCCCGCCTGCACAAACATCAACATCATGAAGACACTGAAGGTCAAGGGTTATTCAAAATCTCATTCAAATCTGCCTACAAAAAAATCTTCATACGTCTCTGTCTGCTTCTCTAAAGAGCAGGATGATTTTAGTCTGTCACGCTGAGAGGGTTTATGTCACGTGATGCGATGACAGGACTGATAGACTAACAGGGAAGAACCGACGGCAACGAGGCGTCTAAATATCAACGCTTCGGTAGAATGAAAACAATGAAAGACAAGCGTGAGATGTACCTGAGAGATAAATGTCATTCTGCAGTTCACAGGCTGCAAACTCAGATTTGGGGTATCCAGGCAGAGGGACGGCTGACATCCAGTCTCCCGTGAGCGGATTCAACTTCTCCATCAATGACAGTCTGGAGGAACCGTTCTTATCGCAACCACCAATGACCACGATCATCTCTGCCCAACCAGAAGCCCTGAAAAGACAAACATCATCCTCATCACATCAGATTTGGAGGTAACGGGTCACCGGGGTTAGAGGGTTAAAGGGTTCCTCACCTCCTGGGTCTGGTGCGGGGCGAGCTCACCTCTCGGCCGTACACGCGGTACATCCGGGCCTCTCGCAGCAGTGGCCTGCAGTCGTGGCAGTCCAGCACCAGCTCGTCAGCCTCCAGCGTGCCGGCGAAGAAGGCCGGGTCCAGCAGGGGAAGACGCATCCGCTCCAGCAGCTCTTTGAGAGCGTGCTTTCTTTCCGATGGCCGGTGACGGACCCACCTGAGCGCCGCCTCCACCAGAACCTCCTCTGTGGCCTGCAGCTCCTCGCAGGTCAGCAGCTCTAGGACTCGGGCTTTGGGAGAGCCGAGGAACTCGTCGTGCTGGGAAACGTGTGCGAAATTCTGGTAGAGCAGCTTCTGACACTGCTCCAGCAGATGCCGGAGCGAGTGCGAGCCGGCGAAGACCATGAGGCCAAGACAGTTGGCCGGACTGACGCGTTTCTCCAGAAAGCACACGCAGGCTGCGGAGAGCGCCGCCACGTCCAGCAGATCAGCCGCCCGAAAGACGCTTTCCACGTTCTCCTCATCTAGATCCAGTTTAGCCTCGTACATGAAGTCCAGCAGATGCTCCATGGCTCTCCCGGAGATCTCCTGAATCTTCACGGCAGTCTGTCCGCTCTCCCGGAAGCGACTGCAGAGCATGGTGCGGAAGTAAAGGCTGCTGGCACACAGGATGGCGCGGTGACAGGGAAATTCGCAGCCGTCCACCTGCAGCACCACGTCCGTGAAGGTGCCGCTGCGTCTGTAGCCGTTCAGCGCCTGCAGGATGTGCTGGGCGTGACTGAGACACCAGTGGACGCTGACCTCTGAGCCGCCATCCGTTGGCTCGCTGTTGGTGCCGAACCCCATTCTGGATGGATGAAACCTGTACTGAGGAACAAACGTATAACAATACTTTTGGATAAACGTGTAGACGGAACTATCCAGTTCTGCAACTTTAACCCTAACTATATTGAATCTAGTGTTTTACCAGCAATTTTATACTACATGGAAAACATGGAATATGTACTCATGCTATTCATGCAATACAGGAGCATAAGACATGAGAAAAAATCTTTTAAACATGCACCAACAAAACTATTATTTCATCTGTGAGTTGATGTCAAATACAAATACTAATAGACATGTATATAATATATAGAATAATTGATGTCAGAATTCACCTGCAG
>CM032815.1:162500-207500 GCA_019155185.1 Beaufortia kweichowensis
GTTATTGATCAGCGTGCTGGTGTTAGTGGCGTTAGGACTCACGCTGCTCTTGACTGTCATCTTCAAACTCTGTCACTCCAGACGACACAGATTCAATCGAGGCATTAAAGCTTAAAGCCTCGCTGAAGAAAAGAGGGAAAAGAAAGCAGAAACCTTCTCACCTGACTGCGGCCGCATCGCTGTGTTTCAGCGTGGAACTCGTTGGTGCTGTGGTACAAACACTGAGATAATCTGACCAGCAAGGTTTCGATTGGCAGTATTTCTGATGATTCATGTGAACTAATGAAGAGATCAGAGAGCACTTCATTGATCACAAGAACCAAAATAAAAGACTGAACGTAGCAAAAATAAATGTACTGAAGAATGTTACGGTCAGCTAAACACTAATCTTTCTGACGCATTTGTGCGTTCACAGAAATCTGATTTATCTGTGATCTATAAACATCATCCAAACACTAGTTTGACGATTGGAGATTGAAGTTTGACAGCACAGAGAGTATTAAAGACGTGTGATATAATCTAGATTTGTTCATACATGTAACGTGGGACACGTGAGCGGCGGCAACGCTGCTCCGTTTGACTTCGTCACACCACCCGCTAACTCCACTGTTTGATCAGTCTGTCCGTTTTTAGATTATTTCCAGTTCAGGAATATGTTTGACCCTGGCGTCTATATCGGGTGATGTACACAAGCGTCGGATAAAGATAGTCAGGAAACTCCTGTTAAAGGAAACACACACATCATCGGCGCTGATATTAATAGCGAGAGTCTGTTAACGGTGTAATAACATCAGCTTCCTCCTGTCACTCTTTTATTCTGACACACGTCATCAACACACAACACACGTCAATGCTTTATGAAGGATTTAATCACGAAAAAACACCTGTACTATCTGTACATATATATATATAAAATATATTTATGAAGTATTTTAGTATTTTGACAAATAAAAGTTTTACCTGATGTCTTCTGTGTCTGTTTACTCTGAGCCGAGTCATAAACATAAATGCATGAGATGAGTTTGATTATATGATTCTTAGACGTAGAAATATGAATATATGTAATTCATTGAAGAAGTATAATATGTGCGTATAGAGCTGGCAGTGAGACAGGAAGACAATGCCATCAGCTCTGTCCAAACAGGAAACAGTTACAGGAAAAGCACTGAACACAAATATGGAACGGCGAGTTCTCATAGACTCCGGCACACGATCACACTCATTAAAGTCATACAGAAACACTTTACACATGTATTCATCTAGATTTGATTCAAAGTAACTTATAAACTGAACATAAAGAGCCAACAACAAACACGATCTGAAAGCCGTCCTTACGTGAAGAGCTAAAGCTGATGGTGTTTTAACACTTATGAATTTCACAAAAGTTGTGTGTTTTTCATTCTTTACAGTTAAAGGTTTATATTTGTGCTGCTGTACCTTTACATGTGATTTAACAATCGAGATCAATGTGATTTCCTCCTGATCTGTGGCCTGTTTCTCAGAGGACAATTATGTATTTACAATTACAGTGTTATTTATATAATTACTGTAAATCCTGTATGATGTGTAGAAGATTCTTGTTGTTACATGAAGGTGTAATTACCAGAGATGAGAGCGTCTTTGTTTCTGTGGATTCTGTAAAAACAACAGCAGCAGCGTTTATATCACGTCACATGACATTTACACGGACACGTGTGTTCATCAGAAGCGTCTCTGTCAGAAGCTCTTACTGGATTCAGTCTGTGAGCTGTTTCTCTACCATTTTATAATGTGAAGACCAAAGATTGAGATATCAGATGCAAACCAGCTGACTGACCTGTGAAACCAGTTCAGACCAGTTCAGTCATCTTTTATAATGCACTAATCTGTTTACCTCACCAGAAAAGAAAAGTGTGATTATATAAGTCATCAGTTTATCATCTTATAACACAAACAGCTGTTTATATGAGAAAGCTGATTGTTGCTGTGTTGTGTAAAGATCATGTACTGAACATTCTTAATCTATAAATGTACATGTAGAAAGTAATTCATTTCAATTCTTCTTGTTTCTCTCTGGTTTCACCTGATCTGTCTCTCTGTTCATTAATGGAGTTTGGGTGTTGGAGTGCTCACCAAGAGCTGATATTAGATATTAAACTAGCATTTATATTTCCATGCTTGTCTCATTTATTTTGCTGTAGAGAACTTGCTCAGTATTCAGCTCTCCAGGTCATCAAACTGAAAACAAGAATCAACTCAGTCATCTGCAGCGGACATCAGTCTGATCTCACAAACATCTCAACAAACCATTTCACTTATGTTTGTTTGTCCTTCCTCCACCCACTGTAGCCGTCCCAATTCCCCCGTCCGTCTGGATCACACGCATGCCAGTGTGAGTCACATCCATGTTATCTGGAATAGAGACGCGTTCAGTCCGAGGAGCAGAACTGCTATTAATGTGAACTGACTCACATTAGAAGTGAATTCCACAGAGAGAATAAATCACATCTGATAAAGAGCTCGTGAAAATAAACAGTGTTTGTGAATCATCTGACCTCCGTGTGAGATCTCTCTTCCATCACGCTTCTCCGCTGCTTTGTCATGTTAGATGAAACACAGTACATCTGCAGGATATTTGAGCCTGAAGATGGAATGAGAACGTAAAGAGCTCAGAAATCCTTTCACTTGACGACGACCCACAGGCACACAAACACTTCAGACACAAGCGCTCATGTCTTTGTGTAGCTCATGACCTGCAGCCCTGAAACTGGAATTCTCTAAACTTCAACAATGAAGCTCATGACTAAATACATTCTGCTGTTATAGAAGAAACTGCTGCTAACAGCACCGCTCGCAACATATTGTTTATTTTTGTTTACTTTTTATTGCTAATCTGCCGTCGGGTGGGTTTTTTGTGGAGGTTTATAGGAACGTTGGAGAAATGACAAGCTAAACCCTCACACAGAACAAACACAATGCTCGTCCGGTGTATTATAATCTCATGTTCCCATGACGGCTCTTAAATTACTTTCAGAGAACTGCATGTTATTATTCAGACAACAAACTAGAAACATGTTTAACTCAATGAAACGCTTGTGTGTGACATTTATAATGACATATTTATATACTTACATTGAGTACATTTACAACAGTTGCTCGAATTAGATGAGCGTTATACAGCCAGCTGAAAAAAACAAACACATTAATGGATTAAAACACTTTTTTGCCACAAGATACTTAACAGATGATGTAAGAAATTGTGAATTATGAAATTATAATTATGAATGACTCATTGAACATGCGGAAATGCCCAAAAGAGACAAATGTGTGTACCTTCCAGCACCTCCAGTGAATTCACAAGCACAACTGGAATTAATTAACAGAGATTTCATCAACACTTCTCTTTACATAGACAGAATTTCCTAAGAAATTGTGTCTTATCAGAATAAAATGTGATGTGTGTGTGAGAGAGAGAGAGAGAGAGAGAGAGAGAGAGAGAGAGAGAGAGATGAGAGAGAGAGAGAGAAAGAGAGAGAGAGAGAGAGAGAGAGAGAGAGAGAGAGAGAGAGAGAGAGAGAGAGAGAGAGAGAGAGAGAGAGAGAGAGAGAGAGAGAGAGACGGAGAGAGAGAGTGAGAGAGAGAGAGAGAGAGAGAGAGAGAGAGAGAGAGAGAGAGAGAGAGAGAGAGAGAGAGAGAGAGAGAGAGAGAGAGAGGAGAGAGAGAGAGAGAGAGAGAGAGAGAGAGAGAGAGAGAGAGAGAGAGAGAGAGAGAGAGAGAGAGAGAGAGAGGGAGAGAGAGAGGGAGAGGGAGAGAGAGAGAGCACATATGGGAATAGTTGATATCAGCTGTGTTCTGACAATCAAACACACATTTCCAAATTTGGGGAAAATTCAGTATAAAAACAAACCACAGAACAGACCACTGCAGTAGTGTGTGTGTGTGTGTGTGTGTGTGTGTGTGTGTTTGTGTGTGTGTGTTAGTTTTTAAAGCTTAATTCCAAAAAAGGAGAAATGTGTATTTCAGAGCCACAGAGTAAAATAAAAGTTTCTATACCTGATCAGAACATACAGAAGTGTTTCAGTCAGAATAACTTGGACTTTAGTGAAACACATATTCTGAGCTGAAGAACATGAACACTGCAGTCATTCTGCACTCCTGTAATTACAAACAGACGTTAAGAATGTGACTTTATGAGCTGGAAGTGAATCAGACCGTACGGCTTTAGTGAGTAAGAGGTGAAATCAGTCATATATCACACACACACACTAATGTCCAGTGCTCTTAAGACTGAGGGTCACTATCATCTGCAGTGTGAAGCATGAAAAATCTTCTGCTTCACTCACCTACAGCTTCATCCGTTCATCTCTCTCTCGACACACACACACACACACACGCTTGACTTGACATTATATAATTATCTCCATCATGAGGTTTAATAATCACTTAAACCCTTGATGAAGGACAATTTCAGCTTGAAATGCCAGTTTGAACATGGTCCTCCAACACCTCAGCTGTGCTTGTCATAATGGTTTGTAATGGTGAGACACTGGAAGACAGTGAAAGCTCCAGAATGGCTTTAGATGAATCTATGATCTATGATTAGTAGAGGATGGGTTTTCCCTTTGGAAAGAGTTTTAGACTCAGAATGACTAGATCAACACTCGGTGTTATATCTTGTATTGTAATTTCTTTAATGTTCCAACTGTGCCTGAAGAAATCTGTTCCCCTGTATCGTTATTATTAATTACTATTGTAATGTTCTACTTCTGTTACCCATTTACCCTCCAAAACAAGCAATACGTTTTTATTAAAAAAAAAAAAATCACTCAAACCCTGAGAGAAGAAAAAGATCATAAACAACATTATGAGCCACATGCAAAGAGAACATGAGCCACAGCTGTGATAGAATTCCTCCTGCATTATAGAAGAATGTTCTCTTTCATCTCTGATGAATAACAACAGAGTTCATAAAATCACACAAACCTTTCCAACATAAACATCATTTAGTGTGATTTAGTACATCTTGACACTATGATGAAGAATCTTCTCTGTACAGATGAACCCATGTGACCCGTGTTTCACCCGGTTTATTCTGAGACTTAAAGCCATTGTGTTCTGTAGAATTTTCTCTTGAGTTCATGAATCTCTTGAGTAAGAGTTGTTTTATCTATATAACCCAATGAAACTCCATATAAGACGGTGTGTTTGTATTCTCTGGATCAGAGCCTAATGGATCTACATGATCATCTTCACCCAGAAACATTCACAATGAACTGCAGACAAAACTATTTACTGCAATTGGGTCAGTGGAGCAGAAGATACAGTCAATATTTTGACATTCTCCTTTATGTGAATCTTGAGACGAATAATGGACAGAATGAGTCAGCAATCTAGATTTAGTCTGAGATACAGTGACACACACACACACACGTGTTTTAACAGTAACCGCTCACCGTCTCATTCATGTTTTCCATCTCGTCTTCTCTCGTCATTTCGTCCGGGTTCAGCCGTCTGTGGTGCGACAAATGAATTCAAAACAATATTTCATGCAGTTTTCAAAAGTGTAACAGAGTTTATTGAAGCAGTTTATTTAGCACACTGTCAAAATGAGCAGATTAATAAGACGTCTTAAAGCGCATATGTGTTTGTGTGCAGAACTCTTGTACTTACATTCATCAGCACACAGAATATTAACATTTATATCTGCTTCATTTCATCATGACAGCCGAATATCTGCTTTACATGCCACACGTCTCCATTCGGTCTGTATATCTGAAGAGTTGATATGGAAAAATAAATATGATTAAGCTGCTGTATTCGAGCATATATACAGAGTCTGACCTGTTTCCAGGAAAAGATCCTGAAAGCGCCGGTCTGGTATCAATCTGGATTTTACAGACATTCCTCAGTGCTGGATTGCTTTTTTAACATGAGACACCAGCTGGAGCAAACGGATTGAGGTGAAAAAGAGCAAATGTCAAATACTGTAACTGAACTCATAAATTCAGCTTGGAGAAGTGTGAATGAATCTGGATCAGATGATGATGATGATGATGAAGTCTGTGAACCTTTAACTGCAAACACACAAACAGACAGATCGCTTCACAAACATTATAAAGAGACAAACAGACTTCATGTTGTTTGTGTGTGATAGTGTTTGATTGATTATTCTCTATAAACTACTTTTAAACAGCACGTTGTTTTGGATGAGTTATGGGGATAACTGAAAAATATTTATGAGGAGAACAAAATTAAAATGAACTAAAACTAGTGACAAATCCAGGTAGATGTTTTTATCCTTTCAGTTATGATAATCTCAGTTTATTGGGCAGAGATTATGGATGGGGACAGTAAAAGACTGACTGGATTAGAGACGTGTCTGGATCAGTTCACCGGAGGACGACGACATCACTTCAGAAATAAGAAATTGGTATAGATTATATTTCAATAATATTCAAAACAAATATTCAGATGATGATTTAAAAAAGCAATACAGCATGAATTAGTTCAGTTGTGTAGACAGTAAAGTGAATTGATGTAAAGGAGAGTGACGCCCGTCTGCAGGTGTGTGAAAGAAAACAGCCCATCAGCTCATTTACAGGCTTTCTGAATCATCTTAATTCTGTGTGTTCTGGATAAATCCATCACATGTGATCTAGACAAACGCTGTGTGTCACATGTCTCTCAATGTGACCAGGTCAAAACAAGACATCTTGGAAGATTGTCACCTTTAGAACTTCTTCAAACGGCATCACTTCCCTTTGACGTCTGATTTATATATATATATATATATTTAGCAGCAGGTGAAGTTGTGATAAAGGTTATCTTGAGTCACTGTGGGGTTTTCCAGCATCTGAATGTGAAAATGAAAGTTTAGTCGGATGTTTTTACTGTGGATCCCAGCTGTCTATTTGCATTAAACATGAATAAAGAGTTCATAGCTTTACCACATGGACACGAGGGAAACACCCGTGTTATTCAGGCCTAACGTGATGTCACCAGAAAATCACTCACTCATAAAAACATCAGATTCAGTTTCTTCTCTACACCATTTCTGTCATTAGAAAGAATACAACAAATGTGTTTCATGTCTCACATTGAAACTCTTGTATAATCTTGATTCTTTAGTGATTTCACTGCTGATTTCTGTGGATGTTTGGACACATTGAACCGTTTAACCTGATAACCGTCACAGCAGAAATGAAGTACACACATGGAAATGCACATCTGAACTGCATTTTATCACGTAAACACGTGACGCAACGAGTGACAATAAGAAACGCACGTTGGCATTCAAACAGAAATGAAAAGCTTCCCGTCGGAACGGTGCTCAATTCCACACGGACGGCTGCAGATGATGGCAGGAAAGTCCCAGCTGGTTTCTTTGCAGGCGTGTTTCTGTGTGAACCATCACAATGACCCTCTCACGGTTCAAAGCCCCGCCCACCACACAGACGCTGGAATCCACCCAGAATCACCAGCATTACACAAACCCCCCCTCGCCACCCAGCGCGCACACACCCGAACATCCACCCGTCCGTCATTGTTTATTTCCATCACAATGAGCCACTTACAAGGAAACTTACTTCATTAATGGATATAATGACGCTGGTACTTTCCACACAAACTCTCAAGAGCTCGGGAAAAGCGTATCGAGTCTCTCAAAGCGAAGCGTCTCTATCGCCGTGAGACCGTTTTGTGAACGCACCTGCTGGCACGCCCTGTTAAACCATCTGTAACGCGAGAGCCGCCGCTCACCTGTGTAAACACTCAGGCCAGAATGAATTATCAGCAAAACAAGAGTTTTCTAGTAAAGTTTATACAGTTAAAATGCTAAACGTTACATCAAGAGACACAAATGAGACAGAGGATGAGCAGAGGAGAAAAGACAACCGCTGTTATGTTATTTACACTCATCATCGTCAAAGAATCTGATCTCCATCCGCACGTGATGCAGAAATGAACCAAAGCGTTCTTTTAGAAATCTGTTTGTCCATTGCAGGATAAAACACAAAACTACAGACAGACGGCATGTCATGCGGCGCTCAATGTTTCACTGCGGCCATAAAAAAACACAAATACAAAATATTCAGCGTAAGATTCAGTTCTGAACGCTGCCGCTTCCTGTCTCACGTGTTTCTCGGTGGCTTTCTATCGGGAAATACACGTTACACGTTTCCAGATGCTTCACTGCGATTGGTCGGTGCACGCTTCCAGCGGGCTGGCCGCCGCCCCCTCGTCATTGCTGCTATCCACTTCCTGTTCCATAGCCGCCTCCTCGTCCAGCCGCTGACTGGTGTAATCTGTGATCTCCAGGAACCCGCTGGGCTCCACCACCACATTAGACTGACTGGAGTCAGGCATGATGGAGAACTGAGGAATGACCTGCACACACCGCTGGATGATCAGCGCTTCTCACAGTAACAGCAGGAAGATGACAATGTAAATAAAGGTGATGTCAGAACACGTGTGTGAAAGAGACGCACCTGTATGATGTCCACGTCTTTGCTCTTGATGTGGCCGAAGGGTCCGTGTGTCGTTTTGGAGCTGCTGATGAGCGATGACGTGGGCGGGGCTTTGGCGAGCGGGCTGCAGTCACTGGATGAGTCCACCACCATGGGCTCCGCGCCGGGGTCGATCTCCGCCTCCATCATGGAGATCTTCAGGATGTCAGACACGGAGGTTTTCTCCGACGTTCCCGCGCCGCCGCCGGACTCGGGCTGGAGTTTACCGGATGCCTCGCCGGCGACGGGCGGACACTGATGAGCGCCAAACGTGATCTTGGTGACAGCGGCGCCCTGCGTTATGATGGGCACCTGAGACGCACGGAGAAATAAAGAGCGTGAAAGAGAGAAGTTCACATGCGTTTCAGGTGATCAGAGAGAGACGGGCGTCTCACCTGACTGCTGCTGGGGACCGTCTTGCCGGAGCCCACGGGGTGATGGGCCTGCAGGGGCGGAGGCTGAGACAGCTGCGTGTGCGTTTTGGGTCGGTTGTGTGAGGTGGGAGCCTGCTGGAGTCTGGGCAGCTGCGGGGTATGAGGAGGGTTCACCGCCGAGGGCGACAGAGAGGCGGTGGGGGCGGCTCTCTCGCGCTGCGCCGAAGGTCTGGCCGCGTCAGACAGGCTAGAGGCGGGTCTGCCGAGGGTGGGCGGGGCCGTGCGGTGCTGATGTAGTTGAGGAGGAAGTTGACTGACGGCCTGAGCCGAGCGGTAAAACAGACCCGTCTGAGGATCCAGAGTGTCGCCCTCTAACTGCTCCTCCTCCACCACGATCTGCTCGTCCGGATCTTTAGTCTGAGGCTCACACACCTCCACCTGCACGACAAAACACAGCATTACAGTCACAGGAAACCATGAGTTTGTCTGCATTTGGCTTCAGATAGTTTTCATGACCTGCTGCGTGACGTGTGCAGATGTGGCTGCTGGGTTGTTGCTCTTGGCTGTGGACGGTGATGCTGATGGTGAACAGGAAACTGTCTGAATCTGGCTGCTGGATCCAGAAACATCTCCACCGATTAGAGCTTTACTCACTTTACCTGAAACACACAAAACAAACACATGAAAATAACCCCACAGAGACACACAGCAGCACCACAGAACATCTTTATCAAATAAAGTCTTTAATAAGATTATCATGAGGAGTGATATAATGAGTTTGTGTGGTCGTGTGTAACTGTGACTTTACCCATGTATTCAGTGAGAGTGTCTGATTCTGCTGCGCTCTGACCGGACGGTTCGGGGGACGACCTCCTGTCGGGTGGCACTGGGATGGGCACGGCCATCTGACTCAGGTCAATGGTGTGCTGACGCGGTTTGGCGTCACCTTTCTCCTTCACTGAAAACACACACATTCATTTTAAACAGGCTGTAACACATGAGGAAGGGTCTGATACAGCAGATGTGTAACACACACCGCTGGTCTGCTGTAGCTCCAGTAGGGCTTTGATGGTGGATGTAGCTGACTGAGACTCTCCCGTCACCTCCTGATAAATGATAGTGGGACTCGTTTCAACCGCAACTTCCTGCTCTGTCCAATCCTGCCCTCTGGAGGTGATGACATGAACCACAGGCTGAGACTCTGTCAGATCAACACAAGCAGACAAGAGGATTCATGGAATTATTCTGCATCTGTAGATCACTTGACGTGTTTCTACTTCATTAGTCTTTATTAAACACGTGTTGTCTGACCGTGAGTGACGTCAGACGCCGGGCTGCCCTCGTCCTTCGCCGCCCCCTCCTGACCGTGAGCTGTAATGGCAGCGGTGGATTCAGTGCAGCGAGAGACCTGCTGAAGAGTCTCGCTCACCAGCTGACGGGTCTGTTCACTCACCACCGCCGTCTGAAAGGTCATGGGCTTGGGCTTTATCAGCACCTGAAGACGCACGACCCGTCAGATGATCAGAGCTCTCTTACTGTACATACAAACTGAACATGAAGTCAATTTCACCTGACCTGGGTTTTTCCCTGCTGTCCGTACACAATCTTGGTTGGGATGATCTTGGTTGTGGTGGATGGCTGAACGCCCGCGCCGAGGCTCTTGGGCTGCGTCACGATCATTTTAGTGATGGGTCGAGAAGCTGTGATGATGGCCGGCTTGGCCCCGGGCAACGCCTGCAGACCTTTCTCTCCCTAAAAACACACACAGAGTCTGATCAGAAACACGTTAACTGCAGTAAAACCTTATCGGTGAATCTGCAGAGCACGTGATCTTACTCCTGCGTTTAACAGCGTCGTGACGACGTTTTTCCCTGGAAGCCCCTGGATGGTGGTTCCTTTGCCGGTGGTCTTCTGCACCACGATCACGTTGGGTTTGGAGGTCATGGGGATGGTGGTGATCTTTGTCGTGGTTCCTATGACACAGAAGAACATCAGCGATGATCTGCAATTTAACGGTCCGAACTCATGACATCTCTGTATTCTCACCAGACACCATGTTGGTGGTGATAATTTTCCCCCCCAGCGTGGCGAGAGATTTGGGCACGACAGTTATGATGCTGCCGCTGGTGGTCTTGACGTAAGTGGCTCCGGCGGGCGCCGCGGCCACGCGGGCGGCGACCGCAGGATTGACGGCCGGCCGCGTGTACGTCGCCGGACTCCCTGTAAAAAACCATGCGCTGCATAAAAACGCCGTCTTTTAACTACATGCACGGGTCATTTGTGAGAGTGCATGGGTACCGGTGGGATTGGACACTAATTTGGTGGTCATTATGGCTCCGTTGCTGCTGACGACCATGATGGGGGTGGAGCTACTGCTGGCCAGTGTGGAGCTGGAGGGTTTGGGTAAGATCTTACTGGGCTGCATCTGCTGCGTGATGATCTTCACACCTGCACGCACACAAAACACATATGATATTAAGATTGACATTTCTCTATTCCAAACACCTGACAGCCCTCACAAGCCCAAACAGACTCAGCTGATATCAGGTGTTAACAGACACTGGGTTCTGACCTGACTCCTGTTTAATCTGTATGGTGGGTTTGGCTCCGGGGGGCGTGCCGATGCTCTGCTGGGATGAGGAGAGGGGTGACCCCAGCAGGGCTTTAGGAGACTGACCTGCCGTCTGCTGCTGTTTGGGGATCTGGAGGATCTGAGACGGAGAGCCGACCAAAGCTTTCGGAGACGGTAGGCGGGTGGAGGCCACTTTCATTGCGGCAGACGAGCCACCTGAATGAAATGCACACACACATCATAAGAGAGTACACACTCCTGAAAGCAACACAGACACACACACACTTACCCTGCGCTATCGTGGACATCACCACTGAAGGGGTGGAGGACACCACTGTCGTCACGGCAACAGGAGCGGGTCCCGGGGCTGCGGCGGAGCTCGCCGAAATCACCACAGTCTGTTTCTGATTGACCGCTGCAAGCGAGGCGCTGGACACCAGCTTAGACATGGCTGCATAGTTGTGCGACTTGGACAGAATGTTTGGCACAAAGTTGGAGCTTGGAGACGTTGTCACGATAATAACCTGGAGAGATGAAGATGAAATTAAACCAGTGACGTGAAGGCAAACTTCTGAGATGGTGGACACGCTCGGTATGCTGGAATGATTAAAGTGAGAGAGAGGAGGAAGACCTTCTGTGTGGAGCTGTTGGTGGTCTGGGTGGAGGGTTTGGTGAAGGTGATCTTTACAGGTGACATGTGTGGCGGGAGCGAGTTGGCGATGCTCTGCATCAGGCTGCTCATCTTCGGGCTGCCGCTCACCGGAACCGTGATGGTTTTAGAAATGGGTGTGGTTACTTTAGGCACCTCCTTTAACAGCACGGGGGAAGAGCTGGACGAGTTGGTTCTCCGCCTCTTGCGAGGTTTCTCATCCTCATCGGAACAGCTCACGCCTGAAAAACGAGGAGCGAGAATTAACGGCACTGTCTGTTGCGGTGAGGTCACATTCTAAACAGACTGTTGCGAGTCACTCGGTCATGTCAGGGTTTGTGCAAGTGACGTACTCTTCACGTAGACGGTACTTCCGCTGGGCAGCACCACGACATTGGAGGCGGGACTGGCAGGCCGTGGGGATTTAACCGCCGCTGGAGCGCTGGTGCTGCTGGGTGTGGAGGTCGTACTGGTGTATGAATAACACACCACCACTGCAGAACACAAATAAACACACAAACATTTGCTCGTCGTGTCTCTTACGGCGCTAAAGAGTTTGTGTCGCTGCTCTTCACTGATTCTCTACCTTCTTTGTTGCCGGTTTCAGCAGGCGGGAGCAGCGAGGCGTTCTGATGCGCGGTGGTGTTGGCAACAGCGTTAGCCGTAACGGTAAAGGCCGTCTGAGGAACCAGTCTGGGCATCAGAGGAACCAAACGACGGCCCTCGATAGACCATTCTGATGAGCTGTTGGGTCCGGACATGCTACAACAAAACACACTCAAGATTCACTGCGAGCGGAGCAACCCAACACAGACCGAATGCTTTCCTGTGGTCGGTCAGGACAAAAGTACAGATTTTATTGGCTCAAAGCGTTTGTATGCGTGAGACTTACTGATAAGCGATAGTGGTCAAACGCTCATCATTAACAGCTCTGCGGACCTCGGCACGATGCCGTTCTGTTGAGATACTGACACAGCGAAGAGCAGTTTAGAAGACAGCCATTATTTAAACAGCACACAAACATCTTCACGACAGATACCTGAGGACTCTGGTGAGTTCTCCAAGGAGCTCCTTTTTGTCTTTGGTGAGATCTCCCTGAGCTCTCAGCGCGCTGATCACACCAGCGTACGCCTCCAGCTCTGCAAAACACACAACAAGAACAGATTGACACGTGACACGCAGTTACACGAAGGGTTAAAGGGGTTTCATCTCACCCAGTTTGCGCAGGATTCGCTTGCATTCATCCCTGCTGAGGTCGAGCAGCGCGGGCCACACCACCGGCATGCTGCCCGTCAACGGCTTTTCCTGCTGAATCATCAACTTCACAAAAACAATCAATATCATTGTATGACAACTGTATTACTGAATATAATACATAGAAATGCTGAATCCCAATAGCGCACGCTCACCTCTGATGCTGCAAACTCTTTCTCTCTGGATCTCTAAGAGTCAATGATCTTCAAGACACCCTGCAGAGAAAACACATCATCAATGTCAAGTAATTGAGTGTTAAAGTCTACTGACACGGTTCATATCGTGTACAGCGTTCAGAAATCATCTTGACATCACAAACGTGAACTCACTCACTGCAACTATTTAAAAAACGTCCCAGATTGAGATCTCAAGAAGCTGTATGATAAAATGAGGAGGATGAGGATGATTTGATCAATTCTACACAAAGTGTGACTACTTTTAAAGATGATCAAATATAACATAGTGTTCATTTATCATAACAGTCCCGGTCCACCTGATGCCCATCCTGGTGATACTCAATGGATGACTGCCCAACACAACCGGCCACTTCCTTACACCCATAATTAAGACTAAATTTAGCACCTTTTCCCTTCTCTCACTTAGTCATTATTCTGTGTCCTGTAACTGTAAAGTGACTTATAATCAATGGCACTTTATTACAGATCACACATGTGCTACGGACTGAAAGGGTTTTAATCCCTGAACACTGACTGTTATCTTTCAATACCTGTAAAACTGCTTCAGTACAATGAACTGTGTGTGAAAGCGCTATACAAATACAACTGAATTGAATTATTATTGATGATTTTAGTCTTAACATAATTCCCACAGTTACAGTTATTTCATTGTTTTAGTGCTTCACTATTCTAAAATATGGGAACAAATCTCAACAGCAGTGAGTCAGTGTTTCTAAACTTGTGTCTGTTACTGACATATATATATATATATATATATAATCTGAGATAATGAGCATCAAAGTTTGATTTTACCTATTCATTTCACAATAATTGTATAAAACAGAAAAATGGCTGGGTTTTCACAGACTGGGTCATATATATATATGTGTGTTATCATTATGAAAAACAAAATGTTACTTTCTTTAATGCAAAGTCTGAAATGGCAATATTATATATTATATATAGATCCTCAGGGAGATCTCACGTGTTAATGAATGAATATCATCTAATATGAGATCAGTGTGGGTTTGTTCTGATCTCTCACACTGACTGTTCTAGGATCAGTGTTTCTCATCCAGCAATATCACAGATAGATAGATAGATAGATAGATAGATAGATAGATAGATAGATAGATAGATAGATAGATAGATATAAAATCTCAAAACACTGATATGAATTAAAAACACATCAGGTCTGATCAATGACTCCGATCATTCGAGCATAAGATAAATAAAACATTAATGTATTAGAGAATAACGCTGTTCGATTCATCATGAAGCCGTTTCGTGTTGTTTTCTTTCACGTCACAGAGCAGTTAGCATTAGCCTGTAGCATCTGCAGTGTTTGACACAGAAGTGAACACAGCTGTAAAACTCTCTGTGTGTTAAATCATATCTGAACCGTATCACAGCCATTCACGTGTCATCTGAACTCAGATCGGTGAATTACATATTTACTCACCATCAGTTCTGTGCAGTCCTTCACATTCGCCATATTTATTCCACAACAAAACAGTCGGGCGCGCTCACAGCTGTCCGCGGGAACGCCGGAGAAATATGCACAGAATACAGCGAACACAAACATCTGAGCGTCTCTGTGTTATTAATAAACCATTATCAATAAATCGTGCTGTAGAATCGCGCTCACCGATACTAATCAACGCGAAGATTAATTAACAATGACGACAGCGCTCAGGCAATGGGACGGGCAGCACACTGTGGACGCGCGTCATCACTGTTGACATTCTTCTGTGCGCCTGTGTACATGAACATTAAACAATAAGAATCTCTTAATAAGAAGGCTTTCAACAATGTTTTTATTTAATGTTGTCTCTTTTTCTCTTTATTTATCTTCTCCCTGGGCTTTTTTTCTTTTATTTCTCTGTATGGTTATTTTTTGCACAGAAGTGTTCATGTAAATGTGTTTTGTGTGTGCTGAACCACACTGTCAGAGATTTTTTATTGCATAACAGAAACATACATACATATACATATATAGAGTATGATAGTATATTTCAAATAACCCATAAAAAAGGAACAAATAAGAAAAAGAAGAAACGAGACTGAAGCGGTATCTTACAATAAATTCATTAAAGAAAATGTATCAGAATTGTTTACAATCGTTTTGCTTTTTTATTGCTCATATCTTTAAGAGTCTGAAAATAGTGTGTTAGTTCACTTTTAAATAATACAACGTTAGATATATGACATCTTCCAATAGGTTAACCAGAACGTTTTCTTTAAAACTGTTAATAATCTAATTTATCGTAAGCGTAATCTTCATTTGTGTTAATGTTTTGTTTGAATATTAGATATTTCATATTAAGATGGTTAAATAGAGGAAAAAACACGCAACACACGTCTTCACAGAATCTGACCAATGAGAATAAAGCCTGATCAATGCTGCTGGTCTCCTATTGCTCTCGTGGTACTTTAATGGCACAAGTAGTTAGGACACATTTTAAAAGTCGGACAAATTTTCGAAGCAGAATGCATTGCTTTTGTCAGGCGGCTAACACACCTAAACATCAGTCATCATGATCATCACAGCTTCACGTGTCAAATGTGTTATAAAAGAAATACATTCAAATAGAAGCACTGATCTATTACATGTCATATTAAAATCAAACATTTGAATATATGGCACCAATCTCAAGATGAACCCAGTAGATCCTAAAGAATCACTCTAATTACAATTACAAAAACATTTAAAATAACATATTTTGCACATGTTAAATGTAATGTTTAGCTGAAACTCTCAAGAAAGAGAATGAGTCTGTGTCATATCACCAAATGGTCAGACAAATACACACAAACATCAACATCATCTTTTTAGAAACCCCAAGTCATACTAGAAACATTTACACAAATACTGTACACAAGAGAGCAGAATTACAAAACACACCGTGTCATTTATACATCACATGGACCTGAAATTTACCAATGAAGTCTATTAGAATGTCTTTGCACAATTATCTTTTGATTTCGTTCATTCAAACCCCAATGAGAAATATACACCTTATCTAAACCCACAGACTCATCAACTCTAGAAAGGCTGTAAAATACAGTAGTTGTCATGATTTTCTTTAGAGCAGCTCCTTACAGAGAGTTTTACATTTTCTCACTGAGCTTTTCAAGCAAATATTTCAGTTAAACACTCCCGGCTGTTACAGGAATGAACTTCTGGGCCTGATTGGCTCCGATTTCTGCTACATAAAGATCTCCGCTGCCCTGATCCAGATCTAACAGATGAGGTTTAACAGCTTCTGCCAGCTGTATGGTGCTGATTACCTGACACTGACCGATTATTCCAACAGGCGGCGCCTCCAGCAGTGAGATCTGATTGGTGTTTAACTGGACCACCGCTAGGTACTTCTGGTCTGGTGTCAGTCTACAGAGTCATTAAAACACATAAATGTAAACACTAGTACATTAAAGCTTTAATCTGCAAAATCTGTCACTTCATTGTTAGGGCATTGCTAGCTAGAAGACTGAAGTTTTGTGGGTCTTTGCATCTCAGTGATGTTCTGACCCGGATTCTTTATTGTAAGTCTCACCTGTTTCAAGTTTATTTGTCAAATACATAACTATACACAAGCATAACTGTACTGTAGTAACATTTAGTGAAATGTTTTGTACGACTGTCCTTACACAGCTGGCAATGAGAGAACAAAAAACATAATAAGATCAACACAAATCCTGGTTGATTAGTAAAGTAAAACTATTTGCACTATTATGACAGGATTGCAACTAGTGTAAAGTGCATCTATCATATCAGTAAATGTGATCCCTCAGAATTAAACCCTTAACTGTGGTGTGCTTACCGTTTATGATTATTGTTATTATTACATTAAAAGACTAATCATACCTGACAGAGTATGGCGCGTCGTCTTTAAAACAGCTTCCCCATGAGCCGAGCCAGTCACCCGTCACCGAATTAAACACCTGAATGCGTTTATTTCCTCTGTCTGCAACCCAAACCTGAAACAAAAAACAACATCAACATTCACAGCCCTCGTTACCATTTAATATTCAACTGTGTTTATGTTCTTTTAGAGGCAAAAGGAAGTTATTGCACTTTGATGACAGATCATAAAGATAAATAGAAAATTCTTCTGTGAAATAATAAAAGAGAGCAGGAATGTTCAAAGTCATGTTGATATTAACTGGAAAACATTGTAGAATATGTGGCAGATTGACACACACCCGCTGGCTGGTGTCCACAGCCACACTGTGAGGGATGTAGAACTGAGCGAGTCCCTGTCCTTTCTCACCATGCATCCACAGCACCTGCAGATCTGATATAGAAACACATCAGGAAATCAATCAAAACACAACTGAACGTGACTGATCAGACTTATACCTTTAGAGAGTTTGATCAGACGGTTGTTTATGCCTCCGTCTCCGTCCACTATGTACATTTCTCCAGAACTGTGGACGAATATCTCAGCTGGCTGGTCAAACTGGATGGGACCGAGAGAAGATCCAGCTTTCCCGGGAGATCCCAGCACCTGGAGAAGCTTTCCTGACGGGGAATACTGCTTTATCGTGTGTCCGTACGGTCCTGAGCGCACAAGGACAGGGTTGTGTTACTCACAGACCTACGTTTTCTGTCTCTGATGATGTTCAGATGATGTGATTTCTAGTATATGAAGCTGTACCAACCACTTCCAACATCTGTGATCCACACTGATGGCTCAGATGAGACATTAGCCAGGAAAATCCCATGAGGCATTTCCAGGGTGGTGGTGTTCCACGCCTGTATGAAGTCCCATCTGTGCTGAACACCAGGACTTTTGGAATATTATCTCCTCTCTGCATGAATCAAATCCAGATGTAAGTAATGAGGCTAAAGCATGACATGAAGTGGAGTAAAATCTCCAAAACATTATATTAGTTCTTAAAAGACACAATACAAATATTAAAGCCTACAAATATGAATCAATGCAACTTTCATGAAATTAAAAACAATAAAAGTCTGTGATATATATATATATATATATATATATATAAAAGGGTTGCAGTGATACACAGAATCTTTACTATTGACCAATTAGAATCAACCCGTTTTATAAATGAGCATCAGTATTAAAGAGAAGGTTGTGGAATGATGATTTGCTCACCTGTGCGACATACACCAAACCAGCATTATGATTGACAGCCACTCCAAACACCTGACCGGTGAAATGCTCCGGCTGTCTGGGCCATGAGATGTCCAGTTTATATAAAGCTTTCCCAAAAACCTTAAAGTCTGTTCTGGCTGATGCAATGCTCCTCTGAAACACAGAATACACAATACATGATGCATGAATGGGTTAATCATCGATTATTATTGTTTAACATTCAGTGTTACTGTTGCTGAAAGCGTCACATAACACAGTATAGAAAGATCACGTGCTCGATAAATACATGTCAAAAACTCAAGATGATTTCATTTGACACACAACTCACATAAGAGCTGATTGATCCACATATGAACATTATAAAGATGATTATTGCCATGACAACAGCAACGAAACAGCAGTAATTGCGTCTTCTCATAGAAACGGACTATTATAATCGATCCGAGAGCGATGCGCTTCCTGTATTCATCACGTGACAAATCCACCTGCCTGATTGGCTCACACTGACAGCTGGGCAGCAGTGACGTCACTACAGCTGATTCACTAGAACGGATGAGAATTTAATACTTCTGCATTAAAATTATGTATTGTTTTAGATTTTGTGTGTTGTCATTCTTATATATTCATATTATGTTATTTGTCAAGAATAATGTATATTCTTGACAAATAACATAATATATAAGAATATACAATATTTGTCTACTAATATTTGTAAGTCCCTTTGGATAAAAGCTTCAGCTAAATGCCTTAATGTAAATGTAAATACACACACACAAAAAACCAACATCTCCTTCTACTGTTCCCCATTAGTCATCTAATCATCACAGATCTCCATCACACGTTACCACAAGATGAGATATAATTACTCGTCACATGTAGGTGAATAGGTAAAAAGCATGTTGGTGTGTTATACTTTACTCAACATTAACCACATCTTAAACAAAAACAGATTGAACCATAAAGGAAATCAACACAAACACTGCAGGCTGAAACGTCTTTATTCTTTAAAACATAGTGTTGTCTTGTGAGTTTCTGTGCTCAGTACACAACCTGTGCTCATGTGCCTTAAAATCACATGGAGTTCAACATCTAAACACATATAACAGAGAACACTGAGAGCAGCATCAGAGTTTGTGCATCAGTCAACAGTGTCATGATGTCACTACAGCATCTGGATCTCTGTGGAACACAGAAATGCTGCTGGTGTCTACGGTGATGATGAGGATTATGGGATTGTCACTGCAGTTGTGGGTCTTTTGGCTGTTGTGATTCAGAGATGATATTCCGGATCGAAGCGTCCGTCACTCTCGTACGCTTGCCGAATATGAGAACTGAGGAAAGTGTGCACACTGCCCAGCGTCCTCCACGTCCTGACAGTTTACTAGAAAAGCAAAGGCGAGTGTCCATTATCACGCAAGAGACGAATAAATGTCCTTAAAAGAGTCCAGAAACACGTAAGCGCTCATACCGGTACGTGAGTGATGAAAAGGAGACACTTACTCTTCTTGTCTGGAGGGGTAACGGTGATGGTTTGAGCTGTGAACTCGTCGTCAAAGTAGCGAGTGTCTGTTTCTGATGTCACCTGCGGTTTGAAGGGAGGAACCAACTGCAAGAAGAAACGAGATGTGAGAATCCACATCAAATCAACTCACCGCTCACGTCACACATACCTTCTTCTGCAGCACGTCCTGCCAGTTGATACAGGAGAAGAACTTGTGTGCCATCACGTCTTTAGCGTCGTCCGGACCGCCCCCCAGCCTGCAACCAATCACCAGCACGTTAATAGCGTCAGTGACGCACGGACACGAGCGATGCTGTGGGCGGGGCTTCACCTCTGTTTAGGGTCTTTCCTCAGCAAACCCGTAAGCAGCGCTTTGGCCTCGGGTGAGAGGTTCCTGGGGAAACGGATCTCCTCCATGACAATGAGCTCGAAGAGCCGCTCGTGATCCTGATTGTAGAAGGGCAGCCGTCCGCACATCATCTCGTACATCACCACACCCAAACCCCACCAGTCCACCGCACGCCCGTAATCGTTGTCCTCCAGAACCTGTCAAAACACACAGGAGTACAGTACACATGCTGTTACTCTGTCTGACAGCAAAGACACTTCAGAGCAATGTGTTGGTTGGATCTTTTCTCTACAGGTGAGCGTCACGTTCCATTCGTTCAGTACCTCCGGTGCCAGATACTCTGGGGTTCCACAGAACGTTCTCATGGTGGCCTCATCTGTAATTCCCTCCTTACAGAGACCAAAGTCTGTGATTTTAATGTGTCCATCTTTATCCAGCATCAGGTTTTCCAGCTAAACACAGTAACATTATTAACAACTCTATTGCATCAGTCAAATAAACTCATTCACGTGTGGAGCGAGTCTGACCTTCAGGTCTCTGTAGACGACGTTCTGTGAGTGCAGATACTCCAGAGCGGAGACGATCTCAGCGCTGTAGAATCGAGCTCTGTCCTCAGAGAACACACGCTCACGTGACAGGTGAAAGAACAACTGCGAACGAGACAGAACGCAGAGATGAGCCAAAACAGTGGCCTGTTGCATAAACGTTAGCTGTCTGACCGACCAACACTTAGTTAGGACTAAACTAACTTTTCACAATCAAATTGGACTGATGTACCTTTTTATGTAAGTGGCTTGAAGAAAACCATTGATTAATGGAATAGCAGCACATACCTCTCCACCGTTGGCATATTCCATCACAAAACACAAGCGGTCGTGTGTCTGAAAGGCGTATTTCAGTGTCTGTGATACAAAACAAGACATTACATAGAGTTCAATTGTTTTTGTGCACAGTTAGTTAGTAGTAGTAATATTTTTATCTATTTACTGACTTTTGTGTACAAATTTGTCCCCAAAATACAGTTATGTACACACACACACACACACACACACACACACACACACACACACACAGACACACACACACAGACACAGACACACACACACAGACACACACACACACACACACACACAGACACAGACACACACACAGAGACACACACACAGACACAGACACAGACACACACACACACACACACACAGACACAGACACAGACACACACACAGACACACACACACACACACACACACACACACACACACACAGACACACAGACACACACACACAGACACACACACACAGACACACACACACAGACACACACACACATACACACACACACAGACACTCACACACACACACAAACACACACACAGACACACACACAGACACACACACAGACACACACACACACACTGACCGTCAGGAAGGGATGTCTGGTGTTCTGCAGCACTCGACTCTCTGTGACCGTGTGTGCAACCTCATCCTAAACACACACACACACACACATGTTAAATACACTCTCTTCTGATGTAAATCATTTGTAATGCTCATGTAGGCAGTGATGGACTCTCGGCCGAGTTAGTCACGGCTAAGGGGTGTTAGGAAACAAACATAACGTTACAGATGAGTTCATCACCTTTGGCGATGATGACCTCCTTGCGCAGGATCTTCATGGCGTAGTACATGCCAGAGGCCTTTTCCCTCACTAGAATCACCTTCCCAAACGTGCCTTTACCCAACAGCTTTAAATAATCAAAGTCACTCATCGTCTGCAACATAAACACAAACCACCACAATCATCTCCATGGTGACACACAGTTTATGCTGATGTCATGAGAAGAAGTGAAGTGATCTGACCACTCTAGAGCAAGACTTTGACAGAGACACCTCCATGTCCTCCAGACAGCTGCTGTCACTGAGAGAACCAAACTTAATCTCCATCGGCTCTTCTTCTTCCTGCGCCTGCAGTCCATCGGCCACTGCCTGAATGGCGGACATCCACTCCTCCCTTAACAGTGAACGAGCGCAAACTCGTGATGAGAATGAACGATAACAGTGACGGTGTGAAAGGTGCCGGAGGTCTGCGTTCACCTCTCCTCACTGCTTTCCACGTGGAAGGTTCGCTCGATGACGGTGGTCCACTGCAGACAGCGGATCATGAAGGTGTTGGGCCGCGGTCGCTCCGTCTTCATCAGCTGACACTCTGGAGAGTCACGGTCGATATCATGATCAATGACGGGTGATGGACGGATGAATATTAACACACTTACCCGCCACAGAGAAGTTATTGAGCGGAGCTGAGTTCTGATCGCTTAACTCCGGCTTGTCCTTGTAGCCGATGAAGGATCCATCGCTCTTTAGCATGAAATATCGAGGTCTCCACGTCTTTATATACTCACCTGTCACACAAACAAACCATCACACACAATACACTACATTTTCCTCGGTAAGACCGTGTGCCGTACCTCTTTTATGAAGCCAACCCTCCTTCACCACTGTGACCTCAGTCATGATGGGGCGGGGCTACAGGGATGACTGACAGGCAACTCCCTTTAATTACTCCTTTTAAACAGAAAACGAAGGCCTAAAGCAACATCAAAATTTCCATTTGAAACGACTAGTTTGATATATTACTTATTTAATGCATGACATGTAATTTAATGTAAATTAATGCTTCATTGCATGTGTGTGTCTAAACACAGTCTGACTTCCCCATGTTAGATCTGTTAAATACACCGTGGTTTATTTAATGTCTTTGCTTTAAAAACCTATTTTTAAGTGTTTTACACCCACACAGAAATCTGACATATTGAAATATATGTTCATATAAGGCAATACTGTATATTAGATATCTGTATGGGTATTAAAAAAATAAATAAACTTCTGCAGGCCTTCACAGCACATAACTTCAGTAAAAACACAGTACAGTGATGTATCAGCTCTATTATCTATTACATGATACTTAATAATATATCACAGTATTTACATGTTACCCCACATGACCTGTTATAGCATGATATTACCCTGGTACATGGCCAAAACTCCTGCCTGAAGCTTGTTTATCGTGTAAACTCAATGTATGACAACATGACACTATCACAAAGTGTCTCACTTCAATCTCACTTTAAACACTTTCTATGACACGATGAGTAAAGTTAATCACGATGACGTAAAGAAGTCAACTCGTTACATGTGTAGAGCTGAAGCTAAGCTAACTTACCTGAACAAACTATAGCATACACTTTAAGCTTGAGTAACAAAACTTACTTTAAACATTATTAATCATCACCTAACGCTTCATATGTCCATCCAATTTATAATCTAAACTCGGGTCGAGGAAGAATTCAACACGCGTTCAGAGTTCAGCAGCGACAGCACGCGTCGCTTCGGTGCGGTGACGTCACCGAGACCCACCCCCTCGACGCCGCGCTGCTCTCAGATCAGTTATGTGAAGCGCTTTGCATTGAGCGCTGTGTCAGTGAGAGTCCGCCATGTTGGACCGGAGAGAGTGCACTGTAAACACATACATGTGAACGGGGGAGATGAATAAAACCCACAGTAACGTTTACATTTATCAACCGATGTCAGTGGTTTACTATTAATGTGGAGTCCAAACACGTCCCGTATCTATCTGTTTACATATTTATCGTTAAAAGACATTTTTGTCATGAGGATATGTAAAACCTCACGCTTGTCAAGCGTCAAAACGGCGTAAAAGAGGGAACGATATTGTGCTTTTAATTCAGAAAACCCCGCAGCTTCCTTTTTTACTTTCATGTGTTTTCATGCAAGTTTTCCCGGTCCAACATGGCGGCGCCGTTAACACGTCATGTGATTAAAGTGACAGAGGGAGGCGGAGACGCTGGTCTGAGATCAGCCTGTCAACAGACCGAACAGATTTATTTGCACTTTCAAGCGCTGCATAGCGGATCAGAAAACAGTCTGTAAATCAGTGACTTTAAAATGTGTCCAGTGAAATCATCATAATGAACACGAGCTCCCAACAAACTACAACAACAGTAAAGTATGACTTTCTGATACATTATGACCATATTCATGTTTCAGACCCTAATTATAATCTTCACAGAACTGCTGAAGCAGCATTAAAACACTTGTGCTTGTGCTTCAATCATTGTAAAAACAACACACTTCATATCATAACACTTTACAAACACATCATTCAACTGAGATAAAAGTAGATGATAAATACTTTTAACCATTTAACATACATCTTACTTTTCCTTGTTATTAAACATGTAAACAGAGACATAAACATGTGCTGAGATGAAGCATTTAATTCACATCAGTAAACAACAGCTGAAAAACATCCATGAAATACAACAGAAGACCTGTCATGTTGATGGAAACACTGTTTATCATCACGAGAATGAAACGGTTGTGTTTGTGGAGTTTTGTTGTGATGTGCGTCACACGTTCATCTTCTGCAGTTCCTCCAGCAGAGCTGTGAATGACGACACAACATCAGCACTCGTGTTAAATCTGCAGCTGAACCACTGAGAGAAACTAAACTCACCTGCAATTATTTCATCTTTTATTTTCTGAAGATCACTACGAAACTCCTCCAGGATCTCCTGTTATCAAACGAACACATTGTCATTTCAACATCACAACTCTTGTTTCACAATGATCTCTGACAGCAGCTGTGAATGACCTGTTTGAATTTCTCCATGTCTGAAGAGTCTTTGGATCCGGCCGCATCACCTGCACCGCTGCCCGGCCTCGTCCTGAAGAAACACAATCACACACCTGAATGACTGCAGGTACACAACACGCAGTTCTGATGACATGACTCACATGTTACTGTACAGAGATCTGTTTACATGTGAAGGGAAGCAACTTTACAATCAAGTTTGAATAAGTCCTTGAGTTTATTGAGTGATGTACCTGCTGAATGGAGCTGCAGTGGCTGGAGACACAGGGCTCTTGTCTTGACTCTTAGAAGCTGAATTCACACTGATTGAAACAACACAGATCTTTAACAAACCGTTCTAGAGAACACGACACTGAGGTGAACACTGTACTTTACCGTGATACTGAAGACGGTTTCTCCCAAGGTTTCTTGACGACTTCTGCTTTGTCTGAATGGAAAATATGACAGATATGTGAGGTGAAAGTGTGATGTTGAGAGGAAACAGGAAGTGATGTGTGCTTTAGCTGAGATTAGAGCTGATGAAGCGCTCTCACCTGCAGATCTGAGATCAGATGATTCTTCCTGAAAACACAAAGCAGAATCCACATCAACATCACACACAGCAGAAAAATGTCACACAAGTTTCTTACAAACACAATCAGATTTACATTGGTCGACTCTTCTTTTTTCACCGCTGGACTGTCTGTAGCTTTTCTTCTGTAACAGAGAGATTTATATGATGATACGTGTCATTATAAACACACACACAATCCCAAATCTCATCTCAGACACAATGTTGTCTGTTTAGCTGTGATGTTGTGTGAAAAGTCATAAACATCAACATCTGTCATGTGCTGTTAGTTAGTCAAAAACCTGAATATGTGAGAATAACCCGAAACAAAAGTCACAAGACTGAAATTAAACCAGGGTCAACACAAAAATCTTTTTCTAACATAAATGTTGTTTTTTAACTGACCGTCGAGCGAGAATAGCACTCATTTCACCCATTAGTCCTCCACCTCCACCTCCACCACCTCCACCTCCTCCTCCACTGGCAGCAGGAGCAGGTGCAGGTGCTGCGCTCTCATCCTGCACACACACACACACACACACGAGAGATGGAACGATAGATCAGCAGGTTCTGTGTTTAGAACAGTGTCTCTGTCTTACCTTGGCCACTTTACGCAGTTTAGCTCCAGCGAGTGCAGCGGCCAGACCATCTCCATCTCCACCACCACCACCTCCTCCTCCACCTCCAGAGGGAGGAGGCGGGGGAGCGGGTGGTCCTCCTCCAGTAGGAGGTGGTGGGGGTGGAGGAGGAGGCGGTGGGGGTCCTGGAGCAGGTGGAGGTCCAGGTGGAGGAGGTGCAGAGGCAGGAGCAGGGGGTGGGGCCGGGGGGCAGGTGCCTGTCTCTCTCTCTCCTGCTGCTCCTGTCTGTGGAGAGAGAGAGACGTGATGTGTGATGTGACTCGGTTCACTCAGCTGTTGTGTGTGTGTGTGATGGAGCTCATACCTCCTCCTGTGTTCTAACTCCTCAGGACTCGGGCCGTTCGGTGGAGGTCGAGGAGGACACACACCTGAATGGTAAGGTTAGGGTTAAGACTGTTGTGTTTTAACACTCATGACACTGAAAACTTCTTTCATCAAACTCATGACACGGAGTAAGAAGTTGACACGTCACGTCCCAGAGAACAGTTGTAGTTATGGTACTTAAAGTTAAACTGGATATTCACATTTAAGAGAACAATAATAAGAGAGAAACTGAGACCTGCATCAGTGTGAGAGTTCAGCACCTCCAGCACATGCGTCATAGCAGCAGCAAACTGTGACGCGTCCTCCTTACTGCCAAAGTTCAGACCCCAAACCTGCCGAGCATCTCGCCACTGATGAAACGTGCCTGTCGCCTGGTTGTATTTGATGCCTTTCACTAAAGGACAATTAATAACGACCTGAAATCATATAAACGATTATATTACATTCACAGACATACAGATATATATCTCACCTCTTTAAGCTTCTCAGCAACATGTGGTCTAACCGTAACGACAGCGAGCTTTATATAGTCACGTTATATAGCAGCTAATGGTCTGATGAACGGGTTTGTGGTATCGAGCAGCAGACACGAGTCACAGGAAGTGAGAGAGAGACGAGCACAAACATACAGTTTTATTCTGCTGTCTAAAATCATCTAAAGAAGGGCTTTATGGGTTTGTCATGGGGGCCAGTTCATAAAAAACATCCCAAATGAGGGGCAGGAGAGACAAATATGACTATAGCATTATGAATGATGACACAATATATGTTGTATTTGTGCACCGTAAAACACCCGAGTATGCTTTTTCTACATTCAAACATATTCAAATGTCCCATTTTGAAACAACAACATCAGTTTGGTGCCGTTTGGTACCTGCTGGTCGGCTTGTTGTTTGCGGCCCACCACTCGGAAGGTGTTGTTACTGAGGTTCTGGAAGATATGGACCCTACTGACGGCCTGAGGACCAGAACCGGCCGGTAACCAGCGTTTACTGCTGTCATCGTACATCATGACGCTGGCACGGGCCTGACAGATACTCTGCTCGCTGTAAACACAATGACAACATTCATTTATCCTGCAGAGATATATGAGCAGATCTAACGGTCAGCTGAAACACACAAGAGCAGATGATCATGACCTTCAGATATGAGATCAGCTCATTTATGCTTTAAAATACACACAGTGTTTATAACACACACAACAGTGCGAGAGGATGTGGGAAACCTCGTCCGCCCTCCTCAATTAACAATGTGACACAATCCTTGACTTCCGCTGATATGAACTTTACATCTGAGAAGAGTTATCACACATAAAACCCATCATTCCACCTCAAACATCTCTGTAGATCAGAAGACTTTTCCTCTAAAGTCTCAAACAAAACAATACGTGACACATCAGTGTGACATGTCCACACGTGTGTTCTGAGAAGAGATCTTACAGTCGTCTGATGGTCTTTCTTAGAAACACAGACTTTAAATGAGTCGAGAAGAGGATGTGAGAGTAATAACAGACACAAAGAGGAAACAAATCAACACAACTATCACTGACACACTAACACAACACCATCTGATGTTGAATTTTCAGTGAGTTTCTGTTGAGGATTTAATTGTGTGTCATTTATTTATCTGTTTGTTTCTGTGTGACACATCTGTTATATACACACTAATGACTGATTCTTCATATACACACAAACACACGTTTACATTTCATTTGTGATAATAAACTTCTGATTCTGACATCAGCTGATTTAAATACTTTATTTACACAATAAAAATGAAAGATCATTGAGAAACAATCTTCTTTACTTGCCACACCAGCGGAACCGTCAAAAAGGACCTCGAGGCAATACAGGGCGGTTCTCTGAGGAACTTTAGAACTCAATTTCAAGTGCTTAAAGAATCTCTTAAGTTTCTGCAAAACTGTTAATGTTCCACCAATAACTCTATTGTATGAAGAAAAGTTTTACAATAGATTTAAAGTTCTTTGAGTACCCACACACATTATAATAGTAATTATCATATGAATGCATTATGTGTTTTTCTAATAAACTCTATGACATCATGAACACAACACAACTGCTGTTATAAGATGCTTTTACACACACACACACACACACACACACACACACACACACACACCTGTTACACGTCAAAAGTTTAAACGTTTCGTGTTGTGTAATGTAAGTCAAGAAATTTCACAGGATGAAGATTAAAATGATAATAATAATAAAATTAAAGTATTAAATTTATAAGAACGTCACTTTGATAATAGAAACGATGACAGATATGAAGAAAAACGCGTCGAAGGTTTGAGTTTTATAATCATACTGTACAAGACGCGATTATTATGATTATTATATAATATATATAAATATAATAAACAGATGATCGTGTTTACTCACCTCATTATTGATCGAGATTGATTTGACGCGTTATTGATGAAACCATCATCCGCGTGCGTGTGTGCGCGCGCGCGCTCGTGTGAACATCCGCTGCTGGTGAATATAAAACAGTTTCCTGCTTTCAAATAGAGAAACACAAACTCTCAACATAAACCTCAAGAAAAAACACACAATCACTAATGATTTAACACTGAAATAAATACGTGACTAAATGTTTGAAAGCATTAATAATAATGAATCAATCATAACATGTATTTCTGATGATCACTTTATACTTTTAATGCTGTCTGACAAATTAAAGGAAATAAATTCAACTGTGTTTGAAGTCGCGCATGCGCGTCATCTTTTACTGTAAATTTCACTGTAGTGACTCTTTTCATCATTAACATTAAATAGTTAATAACACAAATAAACGAGATAAACATATTTAACAGTTCACTTTAGTTTCACTTTATTACTGTGAGTTCTGCACATTGTTCTTTACTGTACTAATTCCTTTTAATAGGAAGTGAAATACTTGTCAAATGTATTATTTAATATGATTAATCTATATCTTTATATCCTGTGAAGTTTACTAAAGTCATACAAACATCCAGTTGGAGGAAGAGATTGTGATGTTTTTGTCCTTTTCATTTAGTTTGACATTTAAAGCAGAAGTTTAAGACACAAATAAAAGATGTTATCAGCAGACACGGCTATTTCTGACAGATGGTGTGAATACAGACCGTCTTAAATCCTTCACATCATCATTACCATGATCGATATAAGCTTTCCATTCTAACTGAAGAGGTGAATCTTCATGAGGTCTGATTGGCACTGATGGACGGCCGGCTCTTTTCTGTCCAGCGGGTGTGGTTCACATTACAAACAGAGACATTTAACAGTCAAAGTCTGTGCCCTTCTTCATGTTTAAACACGCCACTGTTCAAAGGAACATGCAAAGTAGTGTGTAGCCGGCGCGATGACTGTTTGACGTGTTTTTATAGTGTCGACTTCATAAGGTTGAAGACTTCACAAGATTCTCTTTTTCACATGAATCCTGATCTATTTCTGTCTTTCGGAGCTGCTGTCTTCATCTCAGGACAGACTTCATTAGCGCAGCACCTTTCCATATATTATAAAATGTTCTCTGGCTGGACACGGACAGTATTTGCATACAGTTAGAGCGAGTCTGCGGATGACAGTACTCTACTGTACGGCCCTATCATAACGTATGTTTCCTTCATCGGTGGAAAAAACAACTAAACAAAACAAATCAAACACACACATGTGTATGTGTAAACTGATGAGCTCTGATGTCTTCTCTCATGGGCTTTCATCAAAACGGCTTTTAAAGCATGAAATAAACATCTAACACATGTTTAAAATCACAAGTTGTATCTGTTACCATTAGTCAATGCTCATGAACTTACACAAACACTAACCCTAACATGTTGAAAAACTATATTCTTCATTGTTAAATAACAAATTATTTGAATGTTAACAAATACAACCTAATGGCGAAATGACAAACACAGAGACTCATGAACTGCCACACGCATCATTAAAACATGTTTCTGATCCAGTTAAAGAGACGGATAACTGATGGAAAGCTTTGAGGAGAAAAGAAAAGAACATCTGTTAGGTCTACAGAAATCTATTCACCTTCACAAAGTGTCATGTTAACCGATAGTAAACAGTAAAAGAACCCATTTGAATCGTCTTTGTCAAAGTTTAGGTGACTTAAACCCGACAGACAATCAGCTGGAACGTGAAATAAAAGCAAAATTTTACTAGCAGTTCAGGCTGTGCGTGCTCCTGTTAGAGCGGCCGTGCCCTTCACCAGAAGAGCATTTGCATGGCAGGTCCAGTTAAATGAGGAGACCAGATTGTCTCTACCTGGCATGCAAACCAGCACTAACCCTGCAGTTAAAGCATCACTCGCGTACACACACACACACACACACACACACACAGGTGTGTCTTTCTGCTGCAGACTCTTTCTAGAGAGAGAGAGAGAGAGAGAGAGAGATGTAAATGAGCTCTGAGATTTACTCTCTAGACACTGAGCTGTAAATGAACAGGACTCATCAGTGTCTGTTGAGCGGCTGTCGTGTGGAAACTCAACTTTCTTTAACTTTGAGAGGGTTTTTTCTGCTGAAGGGAATAATAATGCCACGCTCATTTCTGGTGAAGAGGAGACAGGCGGCGTGTGCTGGTGGATGGCAGTGGAAAGATTCAGACACCTGCATCAGTCCAGACACAGGTACTACACACATCAGTTATCATCACTGTAATAATCATACACTACTAATAGTGCTGTTGTTCTGCTCATCATGTAATACTCAAATGATGCTGTCTGGATTATTATACTTCTGATAATCCTGCCAATTGTGAATTTAAATAAAACTTTGTTTAGCATCTCAACTTCACTTTCTCCTAGACAGAAATTCAGTTTCCTGGTTCTTAGATCTTTCACCTTAACAGAAGACTCATCGTAAATCTCTGTTTTAGAAGAGATTTTAATAATATGTCTCAATGTCATTTTAGACTAGACGAGATATCAAAGTCAAAAATAATATTTACATTGAACTGCTGCACATTTCTGTAATGAGAGTAAATGATTTGAGCTCTGAAAAGAAATCTGCTTCAACAGGTTCTTTACTCTTCTGCTTCCCTAAAGAACCGTTCAGCCAAAGTTTTATAGTCTAAAGGACCTTTTTTTTCCTACAATGTTGTTTTTGAAGCAGAAAGGTTCTTCAGAGATTAAAGGTTACGTATGGAACCATTCAGCCAGAAATAGCATCTTTATTTTGAAGCGTGCATGTTATTTCCATGATATTACAGTTCTCTGCTCATAATGTCTAATTCATCCGATCTTAAATGATCATCAGCACTTTCTCATTTCTATTATAATGAGAGTAAAATGTTTTTTGTGTGATCATTGCAGCAGACGCACAGACACACCGTGCCGCTGATCCGCAATCAGTTCCTGACACCTCTCGGCCCGTCCACAAACACACACCTGTCGTCCTGGAGTCAGCGCACGTCTCTCGCTCGGTGGATTATGGGATGGAGAGAGTTCAAGCTCAAGCGGCGCATCACAGCTCTCGCCCGTCACCTGCGTTAACAAGCGCACCGCAGAATAAAGTAACGTCCCTGTTCCATATAATCTTATAATACAGGTCTATATGCATCTGTGTGGAATCACCTGACTGACGTTTGTCTTCCTCTGAGCGCAGGTGCGTGAATCCGGCGGATCCTCTGAGTTTTTGTGCACGGTGTGTCATAAAGTGTTTCCCCTGCAGCGCATGCTGACGCGTCACCTGAAGTGTCACAGTATGATTAAACGACACCCGTGCAGGTACTGCGGGAAAGGCTTCAACGACACCTTTGACCTGAAGAGACACATGCGAACACACACAGGTGATGATCTACACATACAGTCAGTGTGAGACGTGTAACCTTACAAACATACAGATGTCCTTCTTACTCATCACACACGCTCAGCTCTTGGAACTTCACACCTAAAAGCATCAAAAATGTAGTGTGGTCATGATGTTTGGAGACTGCAGGTCTCTGTAAGTCACTCTGTCACTCTGTGCGCAGGTATCCGTCCGTACAGGTGTGATCTGTGTGATAAAGCGTTCACGCAGCGATGTTCGCTGGAGTCACATCTGCGTAAGATTCACGGCGTGCGGCAGCAGTACGCGTACCGCCAGCGACGCTCCAAGATCTTCGTCTGCGAGGACTGCGGCTTCACCTCCAGCCGGCCGGATGAATATTTTCTGCACATGAGACAGCAGCACCCGAGCAGTCCCGCGCTGCGCCGCTATTACCGCAAACACATGCTGGAGAGCCCAGCGCAGCACGGCATGGGCCCGTTCGTGCTGTACCCGTACATGTGAACTCTTGTGAGAGCAGACCGTTTGACCTCTCCTGAAAGCAGTCATCAACATCTCTAATGCACTACGACAAATGACATCTTTTCCATTTACACAACACATTAACCCTTTGGTTGTGTAGTTGTGTTGAAGTGTAAACTGAAGTTCAGCTTTGAGAGGAATTAAAGGAGTTATGAACAAACCTCACGGAGACTCATGAGAATGACTAAAGTGATAACTCTCTACTCCATGTATCTTTCTTTACTGTAGGATGGCTGATGTTTTTCTGGTTATTGTTTAGAATATTAGAA
This sequence comes from Beaufortia kweichowensis, assembly GCA_019155185.1. Lineage (NCBI taxonomy): Eukaryota > Metazoa > Chordata > Actinopteri > Cypriniformes > Gastromyzontidae > Beaufortia > Beaufortia kweichowensis. The sequence continues at coordinate 195,745 of CM032815.1, forward strand.
TAAGTATTCATTTATAGACTGTAGTTTGCCTTTCTGTCCAATCATTTTGTCAAATAAATGCCTTTATCCAAGTTGTGTGTTTTTCTATTTTCTAACACACTTCATACTCCTGAAAAGATCACACATTGTTGTGTTAATATCTCTTGTGCAGGTGTGATGAGGTGGATTACAGCAGATACATACGGTATTGAACAGATTGAAGCAGGTCATTAATTTAATGCAGATGTACATCATCGATCACGTGTCAATAGTGATCTCCAGCCACACACAGAATACACAACAGATCTCAATCATTGTGTTTATCTTACCGTGACTGAGGATCTGCGGGAAACTCGTCATTATCTGTGAAAAAAAGAAAGAAGAGTGATTCATTATTGTATGAGGTTATCTGATGAAGAGAAAAGTGTGTCAGTTCTGCATCAATAACATCATTAAACTCATTTGAGCTTCTCAGATGAACACAGACATTATATTCATATGATTAAGTGATTTCATGAGGATTTCATGTGTGTGTTTTGCTCACCTTATACAACACGTCTCTGTGATGTGTGTGTGGTTACGCCAAAGAAAATAAATACAAACTATATCAAATAAATAATCGAACTTTATTTTATTTTTGATTATTTTACATCGTTATAAAACAAAAATTCATTGTCTTTTTTGTACAAAATATAATAGAAACTCTCATAAATAATTAAGGTCATGTAGTTCTGTCCCATAAAGCAGTGAATAGTGTCACACACTGTATGTCATGATGTATAATTCACGTGTGTGTGTGTGTGTGTGTGTGTGTGTGTGTGTGTGTGTGTGTGTGTGTGTGTGATCATCAGGAGAGTTCAGTGTTACAGTGTGTGTGTATGTGTGTGTGTGTGTGTGTGTGTGTGTGTGTGTGTGTGATCATCAGGAGAGTTCAGTGTTACAGTGTGTGTGTGTGTGTGTGTGTGTGTGTGTGTGTGATCATCAGGAGAGTTCAGTGTTACAGTGTGTGTGTGTGTGTGTGTGTGTGTGTGTGTGTGTGTGTGTGTGTGTGTGTGTGTCATCATCAGGAGAGTTCAGTGTTACAGTGTGTGTGTGTGTGTGTGTGTGTGTGTGTGTGTGTGTGTGTGTGTGTGTGTGTGTGTGTGTGATCATCAGGAGAGTTCAGTGTTACAGTGTGTGTGTGTGTGTGTGTGTGTGTGTGTGTGTGTGTGTGTGTGATCATCAGGAGAGTTCAGTGTTACAGTGTGTGTGTGTGTGTGTGTGTGTGTGTGTGTGTGTGTGTGTGTGTGATCATCAGGAGAGTTCAGTGTTACAGTGTGTGTGTGTGTGTGTGTGTGTGTGTGTGTGTGATCATCAGGAGAGTTCAGTGTTACAGTGTGTGTGTGTGTGTGTGTGTGTGTGTGTGTGTGTGTGTGTGATCATCAGGAGAGTTCAGTGTTACAGTGTGTGTGTGTGTGTGTGTGTGTGTGTGTGTGTGATCATCAGGAGAGTTCAGTGTTACAGTGTGTGTGTGTGTGTGTGTGTGTGTGTGTGTGTGTGTGTGATCATCAGGAGAGTTCAGTGTTACAGTGTGTGTGTGTGTGTGTGTGTGTGTGTGTGTGATCATCAGGAGAGTTCAGTGTTACAGTGTGTGTGTGTGTGTGTGTGTGTGTGTGTGTGTGTGTGATCATCAGGAGAGTTCAGTGTTACAGTGTGTGTGTGTGTGTGTGTGTGTGTGTGTGTGTGTGTGTGATCATCAGGAGAGAGTTCAGTGTTACAGTGTGTGTGTGTGTGTGTGTGTGTGTGTGTGATCATCAGGAGAGTTCAGTGTTACAGTGTGTGTGTGTGTGTGTGTGTGTGTGTGTGTGTGTGTGTGTGTGATCATCAGGAGAGTTCAGTGTTACAGTGTGTGTGTGTGTGTGTGTGTGTGTGTGTGTGTGTGATCATCAGGAGAGTTCAGTGTTACAGTGTGTGTGTGTGTGTGTGTGTGTGTGTGTGTGTGTGTGTGTGATCATCAGGAGAGTTCAGTGTTACAGTGTGTGTGTGTGTGTGTGTGTGTGATCATCAGGAGAGTTCAGTGTTACAGTGTGTGTGTGTGTGTGTGTGATCATCAGGAGAGTTCAGTGTTACAGTGTGTGTGTGTGTGTGTGTGTGTGTGTGTGTGATCATCAGGAGAGTTCAGTGTTACAGTGTGTGTGTGTGTGTGTGTGTGTGTGTGTGTGTGTGTGTGATCATCAGGAGAGTTCAGTGTTACAGTGTGTGTGTGTGTGTGTGTGTGTGTGTGTGTGTGTGTGTGTGATCATCAGGAGAGTTCAGTGTTACAGTGTGTGTGTGTGTGTGTGTGTGTGTGTGTGTGTGTGTGTGATCATCAGGAGAGTTCAGTGTTACAGTGTCGTGTCCACAGCATCAGTTCTGTTCTCTCAGCACACAGCAGCAGATATGACTCACTCCTCACCTGTGGCCTCCACACCTGTCAAACACACACACACACTAGATCATAATACAGTGTTTGTTCTGTGTGTTGGGCTGATAAATCAAAAAATCTTTTTATTCATTTTACAAAACTACATTCATTTGGTTGTAATATGAATGAATGTGAGTGTGTGACTGACGCGGTTGAAGAGCAGCAGGTGGCGGTGTAGAGGAGTCACCAGTGGATAATGACAGGCAGGGGGCGCCATCACTGAACTCTAGAAACATCACCATGATGAATGAGAATAAACACACGCGTGACAGAACACATGTTTCATCTTACAGTAATAGACTGAAGGTGACATTCAGATCTGAACAGCTGCTGTGTTTTACAGTCATAAACAGACAACAAGCTTACATGCCGAGCGGTGTCCTGACAGCGGGCGGGTACAGAGCGCAGACACACACACAGCTCTGTGATTGGAGGAGAAACAGACCCGTGAGGTGATCACGCACAGCCGCATATGATGACATCACACACAAAACACTTTTTATGTGCTCGTGTGTAACGTGGACACGCCCCTAAACACTTATGTGACCACAGATACACTGATGTGAAATTGTGTGATGTCATTTTTTAGCTTTAATAATAATGACTCAAATTCTTTCTCACCTTTGTCCTGGATGACAGTCAGTGTGTAAATCTTGTTCTGTAATGCTGTAATCTCCTGCTCTAGATCTCTGTTTCTCTGTTCGGTTCTCTGTAACCTCCTGAAGAAAATCACATCACTGTCATAACACACATTCATTACATACAAGAATCACTGATGGACACAATCAGACGATATTTCATGATCATTTAATGTCTTTGTGACAGTTGTGTGTGTTACAGTGTTTGTGTTGAGCAGGTGTGGACGTGTCTGCAGGATCTTCAGAGCAGGTCGAGCAGGTACAGATGATGAAGAGAAAAATACAAAAGCAAAGCAAGTCGAGACAGGAAGCAGTCTGATGACATCATAGACAAAATCATGCTGTGGAAATCTGTCTCGATGAAGCGATGGTTCAGATGAACGTCTCACACCATCATCCAGCCGTGATCTTAAACCAGTAAACCCCAGTACAACACAACACACAATGAAAAGACTGATGTACCTCAGCAGATCTTCAGTCTCCGTCACGCTCGTCTCTGAGGTCGCCATCCGCTCCAAAACGGATTCTGGTTCCGTCAGCTGCCGCACCTGATTCTGGAGAATTTACATTCACACTGAGATGAAGGAATCCAGATCTACACGAAACATCACGATCCAGATGAAGATGAATCATACCGGTTTCCCCTCTCTGACCTGCTGGTTGTCAATCTCCATCATGATGTCAGCGCTGCGGTCCATCGCACCCGTCTCTCTGTGTGATACAGCGTGTCAGTGTCAGATTCAAAACAAATCAACTCGCTGATGAATGATTTGATTTGAATCTGACCTAGTGGCTGTATAAGAGTAACCAACAAACGCCAGATGAACTCCGGCCGAAGCGCGGTCCATGACGTCACTTAAACTCTCCTGAAACACACAGAGAAACGGTCATTAATGCTTTATTTATATAAAAACTAAAAGTCTATCTCATCATTTGGTTTGATCAGGCACCATTTCACTCAGACAGTCATCCAGAACATCAAAGTTGGAGGTGTCTGTGGGGTTGGAAACTTCTGGATGATATGGAGCAGGAAGAAGATGGAGAGAAGTCCAGTCCAGATCCTTAAAGAAGGGATGTTTGTGAAAGTCTGCAGATCCCCGTGAGCCCAATCTATCAGTGCCATCACAGATCAGACCTGAGATCAGTGAGCACGCGTCAGACGACACCTCTGAACTCACGGCCGGAAACTCAAAATATTCCTGTTTCAATAGAAAAAAGCTTTAAAACTCTTTTATAATCTTCTGTTTCAAAGACATGCAGTGCTCCAGATAAAACAATCATAGATTAGATTTGTTTTAACAGCCTATCATGATGTTTGACACTAACTGTGAACGCACGTTCTGCTTCCTCCTCATTGTTTTATTCTGACCAGACAGGTGACATTTCTGAACACTGTAGGATTAACTCTCTGACATCACATCATTTGTTTAACAGAGGAAGTTCTGAGAGTTACAGGAAATCTCAACATGATTTCAGTGTATTATTTATCCCTTTCTTCTCTCCAACATTTTCTTCTACCTTGAAGTGGATGATTTTAGCGTAGGTCTCAGAAATGGACTCGGCGTAAAAGGGTGTCGTTCCGAAGAGCATCTCATACGCACAGACGCCCAGAGCCCACCAATCACACTCCAGACCGTATCCTCCTCCACCCTCCACCGCCCGCAGGATCTCCGGCGACAGATAATCTGGAGTTCCCACCGCCAGCGAGGAGCGAATCTGTCATGAAGAGTGAAGAGTGGCTGCGATCGTTTCTTTAACCCAGATACAGTAACGGTGATAAAGATCATGACCTCACCAGACCATCATCATCCAGATGAAGACACGAGCCGAAATCACCCAATCTCACGTGTCCGTCTGCGGTCAACAGGACGTTATCGGGCTTAATGTCTCTACAGAAGAACATGATTAATACAGAACTGAAATATGATCAGTATTCCACAGACGAGAGCGTCAGTCACCTGTGCACATAACCCAGTGTGTGGACGGAGTCGATGGCCATCACCATCTCTGCCAGATAAAACTGAGCCATGTCCTCCGGGATACGATCACCAAACTTACTGAGTAACGTCAGCAGATCTCCACCGACATAATAATCCATCACCAGATACTTTACAACACAGACAAAACCATTTAAAAAAACATATTGAAATAACACACTTGATTACGTGATTCACTTTACATCTAAACAAGTGTCTTTAGTTTTTCTTTAATTATTCATTATTATTTCTTCATCGTAGTTTTTTGACTAATGAGGAATTGTGATGAGAATTTATTTACAGTCCATAACATCGGACGAGATTTTACATACGAGATAATTGTCATCCTGGAAGGCGTAATGCAGTTCTGTAATCCAGCGTCGATCTCCTCTGAGCAGAACCTCTCTCTCCTCCTGATAACATGCCATCTGAACACACACAACATCACATCATGACAGAAGTGGGTTTGTGAAGAGCACCGTCGGGATGGTTTTACCTCTCCACGCTTCAGCATGTCCCATTTGTTCATTATTTTCAGTGCATACACCTGCTGTGAGACGCGCATTCGGGCCAGAGCCACCTGCAGACCCGCAACACGTGACCGTTTTATATCTGAACAACACAAATATACCGATCATCACCATCACAGAGAACCGTCTTACCTCACTGAACGTTCCTCTGCCGATCACCTTCAAGATATCAAAGTCATCTCTGCTCACTCGAGTCTTCTTCACCTGTCTGACCAGAGGCTCAGCTGAGAGAGAGAGAGAGAGAGACATCTGTGATCTCTTCATCAAACACTACAGATCTAAACTGTCATCTGTAATCTCTCTCTCTCTCTCTCTCTCTCTCTCTCTCTCTCTCTCTCTCTCTCTCTCTCTCTCTCTCTCTCTCTCTCTCTCTCTCTCTCTCTCTCTCTCTCTCTCTCTCTCTCTCTCTCTCTCTCTCTCTCTCTCTCTCTCTCTCTCTCTCTCTCTCTCTCTCTCTCTCTCTCCCTCCATCTCTCTCTCTCCATCTCTCTCTCTCTCCATGTAGGGTGTCACTAGTAGAGAGTTAACACTGCCACTGCGCTGTGTGTGTGTGTGTGTGTGTGTGTTTGACATGTTTTGTTGCGTGGCGACAACCAAGTTCTCCTAAAGGTATGAACACAGAGATCCAGAACAAACAACACCAGTAATGCACTATAAAGGAAATGTAAGTCATACAGATTATTTCATTACACTTTTTCAACTCGCCAGCTTCTGTTATTTACTTCAACTGTATGTAAATATGATGTTTAACTTTCTCTTATGGTGCTACATCAATAAAAAAGCATCACACATTTCATGACAGCAATAGAGTTGATCACATGAGCTCAGATGAGTGTTCATGTCAACACTGAAGCTGACGTGACACCAGCGCACACACACACAGTTGACGTACTGACCCCACTGAAGAAAACGCCTGATGTATCTCTCTCTCGCCACAGTGGACGAGTGAAACTCCTGGTAAACCCCCACCAGCAGATCCAGCAGCGTCTGCAGCCCGACCGGACCCAACAAATGACCCGCCGCAGGTACGGCCGGCTCCTTCAGGATGGGCTCTCCAGTCAGGGAGAGTTCAGGGCCCGTGACCCTCAGACGAGTGGCTTCATAGGGCCTGGGGCCCTCAGACATGATGGCGATCCACAGAAGATTTGATTCATCTATAAACCTTCTCCAAAACTCCTGAAGCCCATGACAGATCCTCAACACGCCCCACACACGCTTCACACCCTCCTGTGTGTGTGTGTGTGTGTGTGTGTGACCTCTGTACTGCTGTATCCTCAAACACTGAACCGTCACACAGCACACACTTCCTCTCTCTCTCTCTCTCTCTCTCTCTCTCTCTCTCTTATTCTGACGTTTATGTGTTTCTCCTGCCAGCAGAAGTTACAGCTCAAACTCAATCCCTTTTTTGGTGCGTGTCTCTCTCTCTCTCTCTCTCTCTCTCTCTCTCTCTCTCTCTCTCTCTCTCTCTCTCTCTCTCTCTCTCTCTCTCTCTCTCTCTCTCATCTAATCTCTCTCTCTCACTCTGCCCTTTGTGTTTTTTGAGGTGTGTCTCTCTTCTGTGTTTGGATTTGACACTTTCATTTACTCTAGTATCAAACTCACATCACTCAGAGTTACTCAGACGTTTATCTGTCTGTTCAGATAAAACACTTACATGTGTTGAGCTCTATTTACTCTTCTAAACACATGCGGCTGTCATGGATTGTGTGTCAGAAACTGACGGTCTGATCTCATATTTTCTTTGACCTTTTTCTTGTTAATAGTCTCTCTCTCTCTCTCTCTCTCTCTCTCTCTCTCTCTCTCTCTCTCTCTCTCTCTCTCTCTCTCTCTCTCTCTCTCTCTCTCTCTCTCTCTCTCTCTCTCTCTCTCTCTCTCTCTCTCTTTGTACACGTATTTAAGATGAATTTAGATGAAAATATCTAATCATCATTAAAACAAGATAAATCCACATGAGAAGCAGATTGTGTGCAGTGTGTCTAACTGACACAAAAACAGCAGATGTGTGTGTGTGTGTGTGTGTGTGTGTGTGTGTGTGTGTGTGTGTGTGTCTGTGTGTGTGTGTGTCTGTGTGTGTGTGTGTGTGTGTGTGTGTGTGTGTGTGTGTGTGTGTGTGTGTGTGTGTGTGTGTGTGTGTGTGTGTGTGTGTGTGTGTGTGTCTGTGTGTGTGTGTGTGTGTGTGTGTGTGTGTGTGTGTGTGTCCCTCTAGTGTTGTCTTATGGAACTATCAACATTTAACTAACGGAATGAGCTGCTGTAAATAATCTCTTTATTTGTGACATCTCTGACATCATCTGCAGCGTCATAACATGTGCTGTTGTGTGTACTCGTCACTGTTTCTAACACTAAACAGCATTAACTGACTAACCCAAAAATAATCAAACTTAACAATGTCAATCTAAACACACACAAACACAACAGAAATATGAATATAAATACAATACTTACATCATGTTTCATTTACAGCTTCATAATATATTCAGTTTAATGAGTGACAGGAATGATAATGTTTCATCATCTCTTTCCTCTTTGATGTCTTTGATTGTGACGCAGCGTTACGTGCTCTTAAAGACGCACTTCATAATGAACTCAATAGATGTGAGTTATATAGTGGAAACCTGAATGACGTACTGCCCGCACGCATCCCATAATGCAACGCGCTTAACTCACCTGTTTCCAGTGTGACGAATCATCAGTCAGTAATATGAGTTTAATATGAGTGCCATAACTCCTATTCATTATGGAAAGACTTTTCTTTACTTTGGGAAGAAAGATTACAATCTCTAACATACACCCCTGTCTTTTTTTCGTATATATTTTCTCTTTTTGTTTTTATCAGAATACATCAAAAGTGAATATGTTTTGGTTGGATTGAAAATATTTATTCCATGTAATATTATGATGTATTTATTGTTATTTAGGTAATAACTGGGTGTCAACTATAATAAACATGATTATTTCATACAACAACATGATGCAGATCACTAGATTCATATAACTTCACATTAACATGATTAAAAACACATTATAGAATGTTTGATGACGTCACTGTGGTACAGTATATCTGTATTACTGTAAATATCTTTCTTACACTCTCTGAATGTGTTGAAATGTGTTTTGATTCTCAGTTGATGTTTGTTATTTGAATGAACACAAGGAGGCAGTAAAGCACAAGATATTCTCAGATATTCATCATGTTGTGATGTGATGTTTACATGTTAGTTTGTATTGACAGAATGAGGGCAATTAAAGAAAGTATTTAACTCATAACCAAAGCAAGCAGCTAGGCCATCATCAGACTGATGTGTTTCTCTGCAGATCCTCAATCATCTGCTGCATGAGTGACCTTTGACCCTTAATAATGTGGATGGATAAGAATCTCATTCATGAAGACACACATTTAGAAACAAATCAATAATAGGTTTGTTCTGTAAAACTGAAGAATATTGTAATTATTTTAGCATTGTTATCATATAACAGGCTCCACCTCCTCATCTGCTGGGAGGATCAGACACAGACAGACTGGGTGGAATGAGGATTAGCTGTCTGAAAAGTGAGTGACCTTACAAACTGTCTCTCTCTCTCTCTCTCTCTCTCTCTCTCTCTCTCTCTCTCTCTCTGTCTCTCTCTCTCTCTGTGTCTCTCTCTCTCTCTCTGTGTCTCTGTCTCTCTCTCTCTCTGTCTCTCTCTCTCTCTCTGTGTCTCTCTCTCTCTCTCTCTCTCTCTCTCTCTCTCTCTCTCTCTCTCTCTGTGTCTGTCTCTCTCTCTCTCTCTCTCTCTCTCTCTCTCTGTCTCTCTCTCTCTCTCTCTCTCTCTCTCTCTCTCTGTCTCTCTCTCTCTCTCTCTCTCTCTCTCTCTGTGTCTCTCTCTCTCTCTCTCTCTCTCTCTCTCTGTCTCTCTCTCTCTCTCTCTCTCTCTCTCTCTCTCTCTCTCTCTGTCTCTCTCTCTCTGTCTCTCTCTCTCTCTCTCTCTCTCTCTGGAGTTCTCTGGCTATACTCCCAGACTGTGGTATGCAGCATCAAACATCAACAACTAACTGCTGTTGAGAAGAACTTTAAACAGACAGCAGAGCCGAGAGATAATGCTGTAGAGATGTTGGGTGTGTGATGTTTTGCTGGGACTTTGGTGGTCTGGAAAATCTCTTCAGACTCTCAGTGTTAAAGAGAACTTCAAACTGCGTTTCTCTGCTTCATCTGTACGATCTCTCTCTCTCTCTCTCTCTCTCTCTCGTCTGTTCTAATAGAAGCCAGATGTGCTGCATGATCCAATAATAGGTCTCTTTCTCTTTTCATTTCTTCATCTTCCTCTCTCACAGGAAATGCTCCAGGTTCTTGGCCCTGAAGGAAACATGCCTCTGTAACCACCTCAAGATGAAAACGCACACACGCACACACACACGCACACACACACAGACACACACACACACAGACACACACACACACAGACTAACATGCGCGCACACACGCACACACACAGACTAACACACACACACAGACACGCACACACACACACAGACTAACACACACACACAGACACACACACACACACACAGACACGCGCACACACACAGACACACACACACACACACACACACACACACACACATGCACACACACACACACACACACACACACACACACACACACACACACACACACACAGACACACACAGAGCTCTTTCTTTCTTTGGTTGTGTGAGATTGGTGTGTGTGTGGACGACTGCTGACATGCCACGGCATTTCTGTTCAGCTGTCGACCAATCAGCTTTCCTCTTCAGAGCTGCTGGTTAGTGCTCGTCTAACTAGTACATCAACAAAAGCAGAAGAACTCAATGTCATAAAGCAGGTTGATGTTATTTCTTGGTGAAATCAGAATAACAGTGATCACACAGGACTGTTGTCACTATCACCATGACTATAGACAGAAATGTGTCTCGTTTAAATCATTTGCTTTATTAGATTTAGTTTAAGCAGAACCACTTTCTGATTTCATTAACATATTTGAAAGTTAAATCCCAGAAATCCTCCAGCACACGTCTGTCAAACAGCACAGGAGGATTTCTGTGTTTAAATACTTTCACATTAAGAGTCGGAGAGAAAGTTTCGCTCCAGCTGGAGTTCATTACTGTGTGTGTTTATGTGAATGTGAATTCCTCCGTCTGCAGACAGACTGGAAACACACAAGCGTTCACAGAAAACATTTCTTCTGACTCTGCTGGAGCTTTAACACAATAAACACTTTCAGAACAACTCCACATTATACCTGCTGCTGTCTCAGCTGAACATATCCATGAAACATTCACTCTGCCATAAAACAACATCAAATAAATGTTCATGTGTTCATTCATGAGGAATATGAACTGTTATGAATGTGATCATTCTGAAAACACTTCACTTTATCTGACTATGAAAAATCATGATTTAAACAGAAACTAATGAGAGATTCTCACATGAGGATTTAAACCATCTGAACTATCAGTGTGATAAAAACACATAATAATGAGTCACTCTATAATGAAAATACTTTGATCATTTTTCGCTCTTATATCCATCCAAAACTGTGAAACACACACAGAGACATTTTAAAAACACAGTTCATCTCTATGTCAAATACATTTGGAGCAATTAGGATGATTGTGAGGAAGTTTTCAGGTGAAAAACGACTGTAATTAGTTTCTTCTGTTCACTGTAATATTCACTTTCACTTTTATTTCATCATTAACTTTGTGCCTCATTGTGAACATGAAATAGAGGTGAGATGATCATGTTATTTTGTGGTAAAGAATAAATCTGATCTTTAGAGCAAGACATGGTCTTTATTTACAGATTACATTCATGAATACAAACTCTCTCATGAGAAACACATACAGACGTCATTATAAATCCACAGTGTCTGTGTGTGTTACAGTGTGTTGGTTTGATGATGTGTCATGTAAAAATACTTCTCAAGACTCTACAAGAATAAAGTTTTCTCTATATTTGCTGCTGGAATAAAACAATAAATAAAAAGGCGTGAGCTCAAGCCTATCCACAGTGTGTATGTGTGTGAGATTATAATTCTCGAGGTGATTGTGAATAAGTCTCACGCCACTTCATGCTCAAAAGACATTTTTGAAGGGCATTCGGTGAATAAGATATACATATATAAAATACAGATGTCAACGACTCACAGCGCTGGAGATATTCTCATGTCA
>CM032815.1:212500-242500 GCA_019155185.1 Beaufortia kweichowensis
GTGTGTGTTCATGTGTGTCTGTGTGGTGTGTATGTGTGTCTGTGGGGTGTGTGTGTGTATGTGTGTGTGTGTGTGTGTGTGTATGTGTGTGTAGTGTGTGTGTGTGTGTGAGTGTGTGTGTTTGTGTGTGTACATTGTGTGTCAGGACAGTGTGTAAAGCTGTGTAGTCTTTGTTTGTGATTTGTGTTATATGTGTGTGTAAGTGTGTGAGTGTATGTATGTACATTAAGTCAGGACAGAAGTAAAGCTGAAGTCTTTCATTTATTCACAAAATAATGATTATGTCATTATCAGTTTCATTCAGTTCATGTGAATGTCCATCTCTTCAGTTCAGTGTCCATCTCTTCAGAAATAAACAACAAACACACAGTAGTAGAAAACATTTAAAAACTGATTTATTTGACAGTTTCATTGGTAGATTTCAGACATTCATACAGTAAATAAAGAATGAGACGTATGCTGGGCCCTTCTGTCCACATGATAATTGCACTTTTAAAACATTGAACCCATATAACACCAATCAAACACAGTTTTAACATCAGAAAATCTCTTCAGATATCTAGCAGTACAGATCCAAATCTCAATAAATAAGACATACACTAGCAGTCAAAAGTTTGTAAACACTTATTCACTGTTGGTTAGATTGTTTCCACATTTATAATAGCAGTAAACTATGAAATAACACAATTATAACTGTGTGAATTATGTTGTGACTAAAATAATTTATAATAAATGAACACTATGTTATATTTGATCATCTTTAAAAGTCGTCACACTTTGTGTAGAGTTTATAAAATCATCCTCTTGATATTTTCTCAATCTGAGAAACTTTTTAAACAGAACTGAAGAAATTTCTATCTATACTGAACTCCTATTGGAAATCCTAGTAACAAATACTTAAACATTAATATGTTAAAACAATGATATTTTTGTATTCACAAAAGTAATTTTAAACATTGAAATATTGTGTCTAAACTGGTTTGACTGGTAGTGTATATGAATGAATTATGTAAAAGACAGACAGAGTTTCATCTGTGTTAATGGAGTAAGTCCTGAATCTTCCTGATCTCAACATCATCTCTCACAGCTTCATCCAAACTCCAGCAGATCAAAATCACATTCATTATTATCACAATGATTCTGGGATTTATCAGCAATCACATTCAGATTGTTAATGCTGGAATATGAATTCAAACATGACACACACTAGCTACAAAAATGATCAAACAATTAGAAAAAAGTAATTGATCAATATTCTAATGGCACCAAACCCATAAAATATTCAGTTTAAATGAACCATATCTCCACATGACTCAAATCCAGAAGTTTCTGTTTGATAAAAAAGGAGATCTGATCTATAGATTGTGTTGATTGTTGTGTCAGGTCTGTTTCACACACATCACCTGATGATCCACAGAGCCCTTCATCAACATCTTATTTAAACACGGACAGGTGAACGTGTGCGTCCTGATAGTCCAGAAGTGGAGTGACACCCATGGTGTGGTAGTCTCGTCCCAGCATTCTCTCTTTGATGCAGGGCGGGTGAATCTCACTGATGAGAGACTCCAGCGACCGCAGACTGCTGCTCAGGAGAGACGTCTGACACGAGCCCGCCGTCAGATACGGACGAGGAGGCCGGCGGGTGTGCGGGTGTCTCAGACTCACGCTGGAGTCGACGGGTAGCTCTTGTTGATCGTAGGACCCCGTATCCGGCGTGGCTAGAACGCCGTTCCCCGGAGGTACGAGAGAGAAACAGGCGTGCGTTGAGGAACGGCTCCCACCGGCTCCTGCGGTAATGTTGCGAGGTCTGTAGGAGGAAAGATGCTGGCTGACCTCTGGAGAGCGACTGACGACCGCGCCGTACACGCGGCGATGCTGCCAGTAATCCAAACCGTCCACGGACACGTCTGCGCTCTGAGTGGGCAGAACGGCCCTCGAGTACACCCGACCGCTCCGAGAGAATCCACAGATGGTAAACCCTGAGCCGGATGTTGCCGTGGCCGCCAGGAAAGCAGGACTGCAGTTAGACGGTCGGCTCGCGTGCCGAACGATGCTGTCAGGTGTGTTAGGTGCGTCTGGTCCCACATCATATGATCTGTGTCTTTCGCAGGGGAGCACGTAAGGAGCTACGGCTAACTGGACGGGTGAGAGTTTTCCTCTTCTGGCCTCTGAGCTCTTCAGCGCTCCTCTGACCGCAGCCGGAGGTTTTACTATAGCCAACAAGCTCTGGTGTCCGGAGGAGGACGGCTGTGAATACGGACTGAAGCGCTGCCCGCCGGTGTCCAGACCGTTTACGGTTCTGTTGATGCGTTTGTGCTGCGGGACCCTGATGTTGTTCGGGAAGATCTTGATGGATAGCGGGCTGTCAGCCGTCCTCTGAGCATACGCGTCCAGCTCGGCTGCAGACGGGTACCGGTGCACACCTGCAGACATATTCAGGAGAACACATGCATTTAAGCTTTAAACACAAATATGATCAAATATAAATTCATATAAGTGTGCATTTCACAAATACCCTCAACATGATGGGAAGAATGAGAATGTCACACACAAAAAACTGATGTTTCTAATTTCAGATTCTGCTGTCCAACAGAACGACTCGTGCTGAAGGCTTTTGCCAATAGATACAGAAGAGTGATGATGACTGAATGAGCAAAAATAATCAGATAGCAGACAAGAAAAATCACCCAATAAAAATGAAGATATTGAAGCGTCTGCGTTGCTCTCTTTCTCCTTATTTCCCCGTCTGGTTGTTTTTAATCTGCATCTTTGTAAAAACTCATTTTGTGGAGGGAGACACCTCGGGCAATGTTTGATCGGTGCATTATGAAATTAATTTGGTCTTTCTTCAGGACTAAATTGGATTACGCTGGGAAATCAGGAAAAGCTCGGGGTGGGAGAGAGAGAGAGCTCATTTTCTATCAGAGCTTTGACTGGAATTCATTTCATGCTGAATCGAGCTCAGATACGGACCGGGTCCAGCTGAAAAATGACACTCGCCATCACAATAAGCCGTTGCCTTTGATATTTTGCAGTAAACGGTACTTTTATTTACATTGATTTACGTGCGGCTTCATCTCAGAGTAACTGAAAGCAAACGTACAAGGACTGAATTTACAAAATAAGAAGAAATAAAGCTTTTGTCATCATAACAACATTAAATAAAGACTAATATCACCTCAAGATCTGAAATGATCACGTGCAGTAACACAAGATGCTGTTCTGAGTCAAATCTGATGAAAACTTTGAAAACAAAAACCATCCATTACTCCTTCATTATCAGCCGGTTTCACCGTGTCTCCTGGTGCTTTCGTTCAGGATTGATGTTCATTTCAGGCCTAAAATGAGTCTCCAGCTGTGAAATTGATTCAATCTAAGAGATTCATCTCATGAAGGAAATAAATGAAATGTGTAAACTGAAGGTGGAGAGATCAGATCAGGAGTCAGAAAACAATCAGTCAATCTAAACAATCTAAAAGCAAAAGCAATCTCCCAAATATCTGCTAAAGAGATGAACGTCAACAACACCCCACACACGTCACACATGTGATATTCCCACAGCTGAAAGCAGATAAAGATGCTGTAGAGATGTGTTTAAAACACATCTGCACGTGATGCAGACAGATGGATATCTCATAGAAGATCAGAGTAAATATGTTCACACATCTCAAGTGCTTCAGTGTTAAACACACACGTATTTAATATCATTATAAAATCACTTGAGAAAGGCAGTTAATGTCAAGACACAGTTTCAACAGCTTCATAATATTTAATCATGTAAATAAAGCACATTGATCAGTTATGAACACACAGATGAGTCTAAACAATCAGATGATCATGATCATGTTTAAATGTGTTTCATGTAATAATTCAATCTGGAAAGATAAATAAATCCTCACAACATGATTTTGGACTAGGTTGTCATTTTTAGGTTTTACAAAAATAAGATCAATTTATTTTCAATTCATTTTCCACAATACAATACAACTTTTTACAGTTATGTACGCCAAAAATAGTTGCAAATACAACAGTTAAGTGATATTTGTTTGTTGTGATGGCTGTTCTGTCTGAAATCATGTTAATATCTAGGAGGATATTATTGTTTTGGTTGTGTTAGAGAATCTGCTCATGACTGATCAATGTGCTCATGAATTCAACTAAAGACGCTGTGATGAGAGATCTGAACCGCTGACTCTCATTATGCAGTCCAGGTGAAAATGTGTTCTGATGATGATTTGTTTGGTTGTGTGTCTGTACGTCTGGGGTCACATCATTAAGTTTCAGATTAAGATAAGTCAAATGAAAATATATTATCCATCTCTCTCTCTCTCTCTCTCTCTCTCTCTCTCTCTCTCTCTCTCTCTCTCTCTCTCTCTCTCTCTCTCTCTCTCTCTCTCTCTCTCTCTCTCTCTCTCTCTCTCTCTCTCTCTCTCTCTCTCTCTCTCTCTCTCTAAAGTCATGAAATCAAAGGTTACCCTTGAAATTCAATTCTCTGAGACTCTGTCTTCTTCCTGGATGAAAATCAATCTTGCTGGGATCTATCAGCTGAGAGGGTTTCATGAAATCTTACCCTTTGAAATTCAATTTACTGGAGACCCTGATTCAGCCTTCCTTGCTAGACATGTTGCTCTCCTCTCATTTCTCTTTTCTTGAAATCTTTTGATCTCTGTTTTCTTTCTCTCTATCAAACTTTCAGCAGACTGTTGAGAAACCTCTAGATGAGATGCTGAGCCATCAGATCATGTGTTCAGGAGGACAGAGATCTTCTGTCCATCAGTCCTGACCACACGGGCCAGCGAGACCTGTACTGTCAGACCAACACCAAAAGACATCTGAGAATGACTGTTTGCATGACTGTTAAACTCTTCTATAGAATATAACTCAGCACGCAGTCACATGGAGTATTTTAAAGAGACATTTATCACTGTTGTCGATCTTGACAGTATAAATGATGACCTGCTTTCATCAGACGTTCTGCTCAAATGTTTCTCCTTGAATGAGTTTAATCTTACTCTGCTGATGGACGGCTGTGTCCGGGATCATCGGACTAACACACGGCAGCTGGTGCTGATGCTGAAGACACGCCAACATGACGCAGGTTTGTGCTGTACGGCCGTGTGAGACCTTTAACAATCTGAAGACAAAAACAAACACATGATTCTCTCAAAGCATGTCATGATTCACACACACACATTTTACAACGGCACTGGTTCATCTGACCTTTAACCTCTGCTGCTCTCAGAATAAACACACACAATCATTAAGATGTTTGATGATTTAAACAAAAAAGGTCTTTAGGTTTCTCTTTCCATTTTAATCTCATTTTATTGGATACATAAAAACATTACTTTCATTATTTTCACAGAAAAACTAAGCAAAAGAGAGGTGACAGAACAGTTAAAACCTCCTGATAAACACAGTTTGTTCATATGCATTTGCTCGATTTCACTCATGATTCATTTAAAAGCCTCTTTGATTTCTCTGCAGGTCCATCAAACCCTCACAGATGAAACCAGAAGAAAGAATCTGGACCTGCTCGTCCTAACAGCTGATGTCTGAGAGAATCACGAGAGAAACAAGGATCTCCTGACAAAACCTCTGTGAAACGAGAGAGTAAAACACAGATTTAAAGGAGAAAGTGTATAAGAGAGAGAGAGACGAACGTCTCATCATTTGTTCATGTTGTCTGTATGACTGACAAGTGTATTCTTTAGAAATCCTCACCACAATTGTTCTCTCTCAGACCCGACAGATGAACAGAACCGTTCACACCATCATCATCAAACAGATGAGACGTAACAGTGGACAGAAGGTTGAAGCTCCTTTAAATCTGATCCAATTCACTCATCCGATAAAAATAAAGGTGCTTCAAAAGAGTCACTTTTGATTCCTTTCAGTCAAGAGTTTTCCTAATTTTTATAGTCTAAAGAACCTTTTCCACTACAAGGATACTGTTGTGAAACAGAGAGAGAGAGAGAGAGAGAGAGAGAGAGACACAGAGAGATGTAGAGCTCCTCATGCATTTTTAATGGCATCTATTAGTCCAGGATTAGCTAATAAGAGACGCTGGCATTTAAATTGTCTAATGCTTAGCATAACTGGTATCAGAGCTAAGACAAAGATGTTTCTATCTGTTCTAAATAACCTGTGAAAGAGCTCGAGAACGAGACGTCTGATAGGAAACCTGCTCTCATTTACATTCACACGTTTACTAAAGCCATTCCTTCTTAAAATCACAGCCACATGTAAAAATATTTGTTATATAGACACGAGAATATACACAGAGTCCAGTTTAATTAAAACATTTTTAGCAAATCCACAATCATCTGAATGAATCTGAAAGCAAACGCTGGATTCACTTGACTGATACAGACAGAACGTGCAGAGAAGCATCAAGAGCTCATTTCTGTTTCATTATTGGACACAATAATAAACTCACAGAAAGATGAACAGAATTACCTCTTGACTGACAGAAATCCTAAATAAACGTGTGTTTCATTAATCATCACTGACAGTAATTGTATGTTTACAGTCCGTCTCAGGGTCATTCATTACACTCATTAAAACCGTTAATAAAACAGAGAGTTTCACACACATGACCGTGTCTCAGTGTTCCTGAAGAAACTTCCACCTGTTGTTCTGTTGTTCTCTTCATCATGTTCACACACACTTCAGTTTCTGCTTTAATCTGGAATAACTCTCTTCTGCCCATCTTCACATCTAACACCCACCACCCAGTCTGCTTTATAAAACCCCTCACACACACCCTGTCACCTTTCACCCGCTGTCTTTCAAAATAAAACTTGTAATTAGGCAGATATAAGAAGATGGCAGCGAGTCTGGAATTACACAGAAGATAAAAGTGATTAAGTGTGAATGAAGAGAAGATTGACATTATCCTCATCGGCATTCCTGAACTTAAACATAATGTTATCAATATGAGAAACAGAAATGATCCACAGCAGAAACATTCTTGGGACACTTAAGTGTCATTGATTTGCCGTTTTGTGTATGGCTGTGTGATGCACATGCTTTCTGTGGTGTACGTCATCTTAAATGTCATTCTAGCTTTTATTACTGCACTAAACTAAACGTTTATTTTTATGAATGCTACATGAACCGAATGACCTATCAGATTCAGCAGAGCACAAATGAGTATCATCTACTCATACAGAAATGTAATCCACATGTTTAAACTGCTGATTGCTGCTCACACAGAAAGCAGAATGACAGACAGATTGTTCGGCTGATTGTCATTGAAGATTTATGAGTTTATTACATGTATGCAGACAACAAACTAACATCAGACTGAACAAAAGCTGAGACAGGGGTGACATCACACACACACACACACACAAACACACACACACACACACACAAACACACACACACACACACACACACACACACAAACACACACACACACTTTTATAGAGTTCATTCACTGTTCACTTCTGAAAGAGTGAAATCTCACACGGGTCTCACCTCACACACGGGTCTCACCTCACACACGGGTCTCACCTCACACGGGTCTCACCTCACACGGGTCTCACCTCACACCGGGTCTCACCTCTCACTCGGGTCTCACCTCACACAGGTCTCACACACACGGTCTCACCTCACACCGCGGGTCTCACCTCACACAGGGTCTCACCTCACACCACGGGTCTCACCTCACACGGGTCTCACCTCACCTCTCACACGGGTCTCACCTCTCACTGGGTCTCACCTCACACACGGGTCTCACCTCACACACGGTCTCACCTCACGGGGTCTCACCTCACACGGGTCTCACCTCACACACGGGTCTCACCTCACACACGGGTCTCACCTCTCACACGGGTCTCACCTCACACGGGTCTCACCTCACACGGGTCTCACCTCTCACACGGGTCTCACCTCTCCACGGGTCTCACCTCACACCACGGGTCTCACCTCACACCACGCGGTCTCACCTCACCACGGGTCTCACCTCACACGGGTCTCACCTCTCACACGGGTCTCACCTCACACACGGGTCTCACCTCACACACGGGTCTCACCTCACACACGGGTCTCACCTCACACACGGGTCTCACCTCACACGGGTCTCACCTCACACACGGGTCTCACCTCACACACGGGTCTCACCTCACACACGGGTCTCACCTCACACACGGGTCTCACCTCACACACAGACAGGAAACTTCTGTCTGATGCGGCGCTTTGATGTCTGCTATTGGCCCATAAAACACATCAAAGACACCGCGCACTTCCGACAACACTCACTTCATTCATCAATTAACACAGTAAAGAATAATCACTATCCCTTTAAAACTCTCACATCAGACATATACACAGTCTATGACAGATGTATTTATATTTACCATGAACTGTATATCCAGTCGTGATTTATTTCGAGTCGATTCCAGTAGAATCCATAAATGTCACTCGACACATTTCTGATCGTGAATCCATCATCAGTTTAAACTCCCATGATTTAATCTCTACAGCACTTTAGTCTGATATCACACTTTCAGGAGTGTTAAAGCAAAACTTCAATCTTATTATTGACATGATGAGCCGCATATTCCAAACATAATCCTCTGACGTGACTGATCCAGGAACAGCCAGAATGAAGCACCTGCTTCACAGACCCATCAGCTCATCAATGATCTCTAAACGCACGTCATTCATACTGATGATTAATCTGATGCCGTCGATCATCAATACATGAACTTAATAAAACGCTTTAGAAATAAGTGTAATTAAATCTGATATATAACATCATAACAGAACGAGGAGCGAGTCGCTCAACTCTCAACACAAACTCAGCGCTGCCTTCTGTAGCGCCACTGAACTGACCCTAAACCAATCATCTTAGAGCAGTTGTGTCAGTGAGCCAATCATTGTCGACAAGGGGCGGGGAAAAGCGTCCGTACAGCTCCGCGCATGCGCGGAGAATCTTAAAGGAGCAGAACAGTCATTTATGAACTGAAGAGACGTGAATTATTATTCATCTCATAAAGACACCTAGAGTTGCGTTAAATACACAAACTCACACAAATATACAATCCTGTGTAAGAAAATAATCTTTACAAGCTAAATATACCAAATATCCCGTTTCATGTCACCTAAAGGGTTTTTCTCTACATTTATAAAGGCAGAATGACTAAATTCTCTGAGGATTTTTTACATCTGAACGTTAACTAAATGTGGCAGTAAAATAATCTTTACAAGCTAAATCATTAATTTACTTATATTATGTATTTAATATACTTATACTTAAGATCATTTAATTATTTCTTACACAGGATTAATCATTAAGAGTGAAACACGCTTTCAACTCATTTTATTCAGTGCTGAAATTATTGTGATTATTCTCATGGCCATTTTCTTTTGATGTTTAATAAGAAAATAATGTATGATCTCTATGAAGAAACATTTTGATGTTGCAGTTACTCCAAACCCAGCAAGAGAGAAAACAATATTGGTAAATGACAACTAATAGAAACTAATGTCATTTTATAAATATTTCCATTAATTTAATGTATATAATGTACATTTTTATATTTAAACATACTCACCAGTGTAGTGATGCTAACCTTCTCCAATGTGCAGCCAGAAACATTACCACACATTTCTAATGTCAACCTTAAATCGCCGATTTATAATCTAAAAGAGGAAATAAATCATTCTTTTAAACACTAATGTTTTTGTCATCATCACTGGAAAAACATTTATCATCACCACGACTATAAAACATCATATACATTGTCACATTGTCATGACACTGGAGCACAGGAGTAAAAGACACCTGTGTGTCAACAGCTTTGCTTCTGCACAGTTATTGTAAACACATGCATTTGTAAAGGCTGATAAATCTTCATCATTCAGACAGACAGTAAATGTGTGTGTGTGTTTGTTGTGGTGGTCGGCTCACTCATCCATCACATGATGGAGAGACTGTAAACGGTCAGCAGCATCAGCCGGTGTCCTCCATCACCCTGCAGACATCAGACTCATGTGCTGCACATCATTATAAAGCCCATGAGAATGAAGATGTCACCTTCACACTGAAGATGAGTTGAAAACAGACTGTGTGTTACATTTACAAACACTTCAAAAGTAGTCAGCCTTTATTTAGAATTTGTAAAATCATACTCATATATATCTATGCTGGACTCTATTTAAAAAATGAGTGTTTCTACGAAAGTCATTTCAAACATTGAAATATACACCTTCAGAAAAATCTTCTTTACGATCATGAGCAGATCCATCTTGAGAAAGAAAAGGACAGTGTCGCCCTCTGTCGGTGCGCACGCGCACGCGCACGCACGGACTTCGTGACGTCGCCCTCTGTCGGTTGACACAGACGCATGCAGTCAGTCATTTGTGCTCCTCCCATCAGCAGCAACACATTCCGTTTCACTGTGAAACGTGTGAATCGATGAACTTTATTCATGAATGATGTGAATGTTTTTGTTTGTGTTTCTCTTCTGAAGTGAAAATCATGTTGTGTTCAGCTGTCTGGACTCCGACACATGCAGATGGAACCGCGAGCAGAACATGTGACGGTATATTTACAGTGCACATAGTTTTAGTTTGAGCTCATGTGGATTATATCAAACATCTGTGTCATCATTGGTTCGGTGGAACAGGTAAGAGTGGGTTTGATTTGGGTTTTGGTCTCGCACGCGACACTTTAGTTAAATACGTCACATCGGCCCACAGCTGATCCAGAGCCCTCGGGGTGTTCAATGAAAATGTCTTCTGCTCAAGTTGATTTCTGTTTTCGGGCCTGTCACACACCATAATTAAACACACGTTAATGATGTCAGAGAACACGAGTCATACAAAACAAACTTTATTCAAACACTTGTGATCGCATACCAGTCAATGTTGAACTGCATGTTGAGTATCATATAAACTCATTTGAATGGTTTTCAGTTTTCAGTTTAATATTTTATGTTAAAGATGAACACATTTAAATAATCATTTATTTTATTTTGAATAATCATTTATAATGTGCACATGACAGTCTTTTGACTTGTTTTATACAGACATAAATGTGTCATTATGGAGGCGGTACTGAAGCGACTGCAGACGCTGACCTCAGATCAGCTGAGAGAACAGATCACATCCGCTGGACTCAAATGTGGCCCAATAACAGCCACCACCAGAAGCATCTTTGAGAAAAGGTTCGCTCGAGCTCTTCTGGACAATCAAACAGATGAAAGTGAATCAGTGAGTCAGAATGATTCAGACAGCAGCGTGGAAGAGTTTCATCTGCCCATAACCCAACAGAACGCACAAGAAATAAATCATGAAACTCCAGAGACGAGTTCAGAAAATCCTCCTGTTTATTATGGAGTTTGTCCTCAAACGGACCATCCGCCAGGTAAAGGTTGTGTTGGTTTTCAGTGTATGTGGATGATGTTTCATTATCACAGATGTTTATTGTGTGACCGTTACAGACACAGTTCACGTGTATGTGGATAAGAGAGAAGCGTTGAAGGCCGTCATGAAGCTGAAAGGCGCTCGATTCAAAGCTTTCAGCAGCAGAGAGATGGCTGAGAACTTCTCTAAAGGACTATATGAAGGAGGAGCATCACCTCACAAACCCTCACCAGAGAAAAGCAGCGCAGGTCACGCATCCACACACACATCCATGACCATACACGTGCCATTTTACAAAGTATCTGATGGATTTGATGTTTGATGTGTGTAGGGTCATCTGTTAATGTGGATGTGGAGAAGGCTAATGAATTCAAAAGTCCACGAACACAAGATCTGACAGCAAAACTCCGACGAGCTGTAGAGATGGGAGATGAAGAATCTTTCAAAAACCTCGTGTGGAATAATCCAAGATATCTCATCGGATCTGGTGACAATCCAACTATTGTACAGGTTTCTCTCATCGTTCCCTTAGTTGAAGATTTCAAATATATTGTGTTTATGAAAAACCAAACAGAAGTACAGTGTGGATTGTGTTGTGTGTTCAGGAGGGATGCAGGTACAATGTTTTGCACGTCGCAGCGAAAGAGAATCAGCCAGAAATGAGTCGTCTCATCCTGGAGACTCTTCAGAACCTGAAGTTTATGCGTCTCATGTATCCTCATGATGATGAACTCATGCTGTACCACAGAATCACATATATAACCGATCTGTATCTTAACACACCCGACAAAGTGGTCAGTAGTTTACATCTAAACATCTCATTCACACGTTCAAACATTTACACACGTGTTCTCTGACGATGAGTTTCTAACAGAACAACGAGACGCCGCTACATTTCGCGTGTAAGTTCGGCTGTCCGGATGTGGTGAATGTTCTGTGTTCACATCCATATACTGATAAAAACTGCAGGAACAAATACGGCCAAAAACCATCAAGTGTAAGAAACCGTTTGTGTCTTCAGTATGTTTATCTGAAGCTGTACAGAGATGATGATGATGATGATGTTTGTGTTGATGCTGCAGGTCGTCTGTGAGCGTAAAAACAGAAGTAAAGATGTAAAACAGAAGATCGGGGAATATTTAGAAGGTACGTCACAGTCACGCACTGCTGTTTTATCCGTGTGCTAATCTTCAATCGGTGTGTATTTCATCACAGATCGTTTTTACGTGCCGTTACTGAGAGCCACAGATAACACGCTGCATCCGGTGATCGGCGGTCCCTGGTGTCCTGGATCATCAGAGTCTGTGGAGCCCGTGATGACAGACGGTCCCACAAGCCCCATAATGACCATCAAAGCGTTTGTTGGTCCTTTAAACTTATCAAAGGTACTTTATATTTCTACGTATCCAACTTGTGTATACTCTTACAGAAAGATAAATGAAGTCTTTAACACAGGCGGAGGAGTTTCACAGGTTGTGGAAAACACCTCCGCGGGACAGAGCCGGATATTTCCATCACATTCTGAAGTCAGATTGGGATCAGGGTGCAGAGAGAGTGGGCAGGTGACACGACTGTGAATGATTTATTCTTACAGTAATATTTCACTGTCTCTCAGATGAAGTTCTGTTGTGTTCTTCAATAGAGAGCTTGCACATGAACTGGGATTTCCCTGGTCAGAATACTGGCAATTTCTCAACTGCTTCATCGATTTATCCACTGAAGATGGTTTGAGGATGTTGGAAGAGTATTTGAGCAGTTGTGAAACTTTCACAGAAAAACAAGGTAAAATAGCTCGTTTCACAGTGACTTTAGTACAGGATCGAGAATCTCACATGATCTTTTTTCCTTTTGAAGGGAGATCTGATGGATCTGATGAAACATCCGGTTCAGTCTGTAAGAAATTTCAGAACACTTCTCTTGGTATGAGACAGAAGAACTTCTCTGAGGATGATGATGATGGTAATGGCCAACGATTCCCTGTCTGTGACCTGATGCAGGAGTTTGAAAAGGTTTGGCTTTCACATGAGCACACAGATGATCCGTCTGATGAAGATGAACGTTGGAGACGTCAGACTGAAGATGATGAGTTGAGTTGTAGTTCAGAGGATTATTTCACAGCAGATGAAGATGATGGTAATCTGGAGAGTTTCATCAGCAGTGATGGACAGTGTTCAGCATCGTTCATCTCCTCCAGCAGGAGACACGTGGAGCCGGACGTCTGTAGCTCTTCTAGTTCCTCATTTAAATCCACACACAGCACTTCTGACCTGATGCCTCATTCACCGGATGTCTTCGTACTGGGGTAAGCAAGTTTTTATCTGTAAAATATTTTTCAGGTTTCCCGGGGTTTTTTTAATTGATAATTTTCTTGTCTAGTAATTCACCAACAAAGCTTGATAATGAGGTTCTTCAAGTGTTAAATGATGTGGACATTGACAGTCACTCATATCCCAACATCATCAGATGGAAGAACAAGATTTTGTCTTATCCTTCATCACAAAGACAAAGGTATCATACAGAAAAATTACGTTTTTCCTCTCTCTTCAACATGTCATTGTTTATTATAAAGCTCCTCTTGACTCTTCACTGTTCTGCTGATGATGATGATGATGATGATGATGATGATGATGATGATGATGATGATGATGATGATGATGTAATGTTATTCTGTTTTATCATTCAGTTGGCCAGCAGTGACCCGAGACGCTTCAGAGAGATTCAGCTGGTTAACCGTCTCACCCGCGTTCAGAAGCTCAAATCAGTTCATGTATAGTCCTTCCAGAACATCACATGTGTTCCGCTCATAATCAACAGGATGTTTAGCAGATGTTTGCAAAGTGCTCTTATACTTTAAACGCCCTTACATTTATATTCTGAATTTTATTTGTTTTAATTATTCCTTTTTGCATAATTATCTTAATACAAGATAATGTGTTTGTTTTCTCTGTTTTACATTTGCACAGCAGTTGCTTTTAATAATTATTATTAATAATAATTGCAGTTTTGTTTAAAATTGTTAATGCAGTGGATAATGAAAAAATGTTGTAAAGGACTTTAAAATATAAAAGTGTTATTATTAATGAACAGATAAGGCCTGAGCATACAGAACAGCAGTAATGTGACTTACAGATATGAATCTGCTTTATATTAAACACATATACAGTGAATTTACCAGCAGATGGCGTGAGTACATCATTCTTTATCACACCAAACCATAAAGAAGCATTTACCATATCCCCTACTATAGTCATTTAACATGACTTATGAAAACAGATTGGCATTTAAAGTCTTGGATCTGATTCTGACAATGTTAATAATGTTTTTATCTGTTATTAAGATTTTTCTACTCTATTTATATTTATACAAGATTATCTGAAGTTCTTATGTTCTGCCCGGGCTAAGCCACGCCCACACGAGTCCCACTCTGATCTGACCCCGCCCACCCACAGCACGCTGTATAAAGTAATGAAGCGCTCAGGATTTACACGCTTGAGCTCCTCATTGTTTTATCATTAGTGATGATGATGATGATGATGATGAATCGAGAGGTGGATCTGACAGAATAAGAGCGTTGTTGACAGATTGATTGACAGGTGATCAGGATGTGCGGGAGCGCGTACGTGCCCGTGTCCGCCGCTGTCACGCTGCTGGTAACATCATCAACTCTCTTCTTCATCTTCACGTGAGTCATTATTCACTTCAGCATCTCATTATTTCAGTTTCATCAGTGTAATAGAGTAAAACAGGTTTGTCCCAGTTTCTCTGTGTTGATGATGATGTTGATGATGATGATGATGATGATGATGATGATGATGATGATGAAGAGCAGATGGAAAGGGAAGGATTAGGATTTACTTCACTGGTATTTGATTCTCTTTCCAGTATAAAGCCTCAGTGAATGAGTTTAAGCTCACAGAATCACATCTGTCTCATCTATACAGACTCAACGACTCAGTCTCTCAATTTACTGAAAGTTTATTCTAGACACAAATATAACGTTGTGTTTTAGTCAACACAAAATTATTTTAATGTAATCTTTCTTAAATTCGATTATTGCACACAAATGACATTTTAGTTTTGTGTGTTGAATCCATAAGCAGATGACTCGACATGAGAAATGGACTTACTGAGTTAAATAACACAAATAATAACAAAACGCAATAATGTTTCTGATATATTGTGTACAGACAGTTTTGTGCATCACATATAAACATGCTGTGATAAAAGAGTGTGTGTATATATATATATATGATGTTTCCATCAGGATTGAAAATGTGTCACTAATGTCAAACAGTTATGAATTCACTTACGTTTTAGGCTTAATATTGATTGTTTTAGTTTCAGAGCAACACAACAGCAGCAGAAGTTCATCTCACAATAACACAGCTGTTTCATTTAGTTCATTACTGCATGATTCAACAATCTGAACGAGTCATTTGAGTCAACGAGTCAATAGTCGATTCATGAACGACTCAATGATTCACTGATTAAGACGGTCATAATTACGTGTTTAAAAGTGTGATTTCCCCCAAACATTTATTATTTCTCATTTAAATAATAAGAATAAAGATATTAGTGAGGAGCTGTATAACTCAATTCGGTTCTGCTCTTGATATTTTATATTCTCTCCTGTAATGTTAACATCAGTCCTGACACACTGTCATGAGCATTTAGTGTTCATTGCATTAGGATCTCCTAATGTGTTATATTGATAAGAATGAATAGGTTTTGCATTCATGTGTTCACACCTGGATGGCCTATAACCATAACCACAGTTATAATCCCAGTTTAAGCCCTGAACATGACATGTCATTCATACTGGTTATAGTACATGCTGTATTTCTGTTAGCAATATTGAACTGTAATATTAACAAGATTCTTGAGAAAAGTCTTATAAATGCAGATATAAAATGATATTGCTGACCGATATAGTGTTTAATACACTAACACAGTCATGATGTGAATCATCTGTTTACATCACTGTATAAACTTTATATTTACTTTTATTTGATATGTTTTAGTAAAGAGTCAGATTGTGATGGTGAGGATGTTTCAGCTCTTCATTAGTGATGGGCAGATGGTCTCTCAGGTCTCACACAGACATCTGTGTTAATCCTCTGATAAGAAATGAAGCTTTTGTCCTCATACAGACATCACTGACCTGAATTCAGTCACACGATCACAAGAGAAGCGATTCATCCCATCAGAACATCATTAAGAATCATGAATGTGAATATAGCAGCGGTTCACATTCACATTACTGTAATAAACACTGTGATGCGTTTATGATGAATGTAGATCGTCTGATGTCTCTTGATCTAGATTCTGTAATCTGAGGATTAATACAGACGCTCATCATTAAACATCAATCTGACCACACTGCTGTTAGATATAAAGGAATATGTCATAGAAACACACGTGTACAGTATGAAACAGTTGATCTGTATCAGTTACAATCAGAATTCAGACACACAGTTAAAACATCATAAAAAGTCCAGTAGAGTGAATCTGATCCTTTTTAAGAACAAGTTATTGAGTCTGTGATTCTCTCTCTCTCTCTCTCTGTGACAGGTGTCCCTGGCTCGCTCATCACGTGTCTCTAACTCTCCCGTCATGTGTTGGAATCCTCTTTCTCTTTGTCATGGCAAACTTCACCATGGCAACACTGATGGATGCCGGTGTGTTTCCGAGGGGTCAGTGGACTCATAGACTCTGCAGTGAAGCAGATGCACAATAATCACACGTTCACACTGATGCTTGTGTTTCACAACAGCTCATGAAGATGAGGATAAGGAGGAGGATTTTCACGCTCCGCTCTATAAGAACGTGGATGTGCGAGGTGTTCAGGTGCGCATGAAGTGGTGCTCCTCCTGTCACTTCTACAGACCTCCACGATGCTCTCACTGCAGTGTGTGTGACCACTGTGTCGAGGTGAGAAATTAATCTTATTAAACAGTTTCTACTGTAGAGAGGCAGTAATGATGATAATGAGTGTTGAATCTCTGAACATCATCAGGATTTTGATCATCACTGTCCGTGGGTGAATAACTGCATCGGCAGACGCAACTATCGCTTCTTTCTGCTCTTCCTCCTGTCTCTCTCTCTTCACATGCTTGGGGTTTTCTCTGGAGGTCTCCTGTATGTTCTGGATCATCTGGACGACCCGTGGCAGTTAAACGCTGCCGTGTCGTATCTTTCTTTATATGTGTGTGTCTCATCCTCATGTTTTAAATAGAAATTGAGCTGTAAGAATCTTAACCGAGTCTTCAGACTGGCGGTGGTGAGCGTGTCGGGTCTGCTCTTCATTCCTGTGGCGGGTCTGACGTGTTTTCACATGGTGCTGGTGGCGAGAGGTCGAACGACTAACGAACAGGTGAGAGACTCATCCGTGACCCGCATCAGATGTTTCACGATGCTGAATAACCCCTGACACGTGTGACATCATCACAGGTCACGGGAAAGTTTCACGGTGGAGTTAATCCGTTCACACGCGGTTGCTTTGGCAATGTGCGCTTTGTTCTCTTCAGTCCCATCACTCCCAGGTGAACACTGACATTTACACCAGTTTTTATCCAATCATGATTAACTTGCCATCATATTGATCCAAACCTGCATGACCGTCTCTGTTTTGTTTCTGTATAGCACACACTAACTGTTCATTATCTTCTGTTCTGTCCTTTCAATGTCAGATATACTGAAAAACATCCGTTTCACATACGGCCTCCTCTTCCACCAGCAGAGTTTCATAACCAAACGCCTGTGAAGACTTCAGACGACGGCATCCAGAAACAAAACCTCAGAGTAAAACACATTTCAGTCTCGTCAGCTTTATGTGTGATGTGATTTCATGTCAGTCATTAAAGCTCTTCATCAAACGTGACATTAGCTGTAAAAGCCAATTATTAACTAGGCAGTTTCATAAATCCAGTTTTGTTGATAAATATCATCTGATTGATCTGATTGATAATTGTGTCAGTGTGTAGATGATGTTTCAGACGCGAGTCCACCTCCTCTGCCATCTAAACCTGATCCGGTCCTGTTGAAGAATCATCTGGCTGCTCTGTCAGGTTTGTGAACGTCTGTCATTGAACAGAATCATGTTCATCGTGTTCATTTCTCTGTGTCTCTGTGATTGTATTGTAGAGAGTTTGCTTCAGTCCAGGCCTGTAATACCTTCACGACATGATACACGTGAACGTCAAACCTCGGATTTACCCGGTGCTGTGTCTTACCAGATGACCAGAGATCAGGTGAGGATACAATATACACCCTGATATCATCATTAAAACCAGTTTGGATAAAGAATAGTTGAAATAGTTCATCATCTGAACCATTTAATCCATTTTTAATCATCTCAAAGGTAGGATAGATGAAATCTAAATACAGAATACGTTCACTTTGTGGCATTATTCTGTGGCTCTTTATTCAGTAAGTATCCCACCAGACATGAGATAATGATGTTACATCATCTATTCTTCACATGTTGATATAGATCAGAAAGAGAGATTCTCATGTTTGTGAATCGAGTCTGTCTGAACATGAGTCTGTGAAACAGCAGCACAGTCATCAGACAGAGACTCATCATCTGATCCCTCACACGAGTACTCCAGCAGCTGAGTCTATCATATGAGGTGATGATTCCATCATTCCTTCCTCTGGATCTGAGTCTGTCCAGAGCCCCGGCCGACGCGACCCGCAGTCCGCTGTTCGTGAACGTCAGTCGTCATTCACCTCAACGGCTCGAACCCTCACCCGTCCGCTATGACGTCCTCCCCAAACCGCTCATGAGCTCCATCCAGGAGCGGCGCGATGAGAAAGCCAAACCCTCGGGCTCTCTCGGAGCGGACGCGGTCATCTATGACACTCCCAGCAGACGCAGCCTGCCGCAGGATTTCAGAGGATCGTCTCGTGGTCCCACCCCTCCGGCGTACGGCTCACGGGAATTTCTCCTGAGCAGCGCCGCGTACGGTTACGGGAGCAGGTCGCAGGCGTCTTCGTCGCTCGTCCACCGGACCGCCGGCTCACCGCTGCACTTTAATACGGCTCTTCGGGGTCGATCTCTCTCGCCGTCTCTCTATCACTCACTGGACCGTCAGTCTCATCTCTCTCCCTCCTCATGTACTGCCGCTCTTCAGAAAACTGTACCGTATGTCAGTACCTGTCAGAGAAAAGACACCAGAGATCCAAACTCTTCTGAGTCCTGACTGTATGACAGAGAGGTTTGTGTGAGACCTACACTATACAATACACAGTTCATACAGTATAAAAGACATGATGATATTCCCTTTATTAATTCTATTTCTTTGTATGTAGATTTTTGTATTTAATCTGTATTACATTTTTGTATTAAAATGTAAAATGTATTTATGTTTCACATACATGGTGTATTCTTTAGTCCAAAAATGAAAAACTGAAAACTGCTCAATTCTGAGCATTTATAAAAAGTAAATGAGTGATTCTTTGTTCTCACAAAGCTGTTTTGTTTACAAATGTATTAATACTGTGATTTAGAATTGATAGTTAATAAAGAGCAAGTGGATTGTGATTTATGGTGGTGGTGATGCTTGAGAATCAGATCGATCACATCAGAATGTCTGTCATATTGTATTAGTTGAGTGAAAGATCAGCTGTTTCTCTCTCTCACACACACACACGCACACGCACACACACAGTCTCTCTCTCTCTCTTTCTCCTCTCTCTCTCTCTCTTTCTCCCCCCCTCTCTCTCTCTCTCTCTCTCTCTCTCTCTCTCTCTCTCTCTCTCCCTCTCTCTCTCCTCTCTCTCTCTCTCTCTCTCTCTCTCTCTGTCTCTCCTCTCTCTCACTCTCTCTCTCTCTCTCTCTCTCTCTCTCTCTCTCTCTTTCTCCTCTCTCTCTCTCTCTCCTCTCTCTCTCTCTCTCTCTCTCTCTCTCTCTCTCTCTCTCTCTCCTCTCTGTCTCTCTCTCTCTCTCTCTCTCTCCTCACTCTCCTCTCTCTCTCTCTCTCTCTCTGTCTCTCTCCTCTCTCTCTCTCTCTCTGTCTCTCTCTCTCTCTCTCTCCCTCTCTCTCTCTCTCTCTCTCTCTCTCTCTCTCTCTCTCTGCATCTGTCTCTCTCTCTCTCTTTCTCCTCTCTCTCTCTCTCTCTCTCTCTCTCTCCTCTCTCTCTCCTGCATGTGTGTGTGTGTTTTGAAAGCTGAAGCCGTCAGCCCCACAGGGAATCTTGTGTGTGTGTGTGTGGATGCTGGTGGATCTGGACCTCCTCACCGTCTCTCCTCAGCTGCGGTCACTGTTTAATTAGCAGTAATGAGGTTATTTAATGAATGACAAACACTTAGGAGATCAGCTTTTCGTCTCCAGTCTGTGAGGAGCGTGTGAATCGTATTGCTGTTGATTCAGCAGCTATTGCAGCGCGGCGAGCGAGCGTGTGTGTGTGTGCGGCTGGGGGTGTGTGCATGCCTGTGAGTATGATCAAGTGCATGTGGACGCATGAGCTGTGAGGAAGGATGACTGCTCATGTGTGAGCTGCAGTCAAGCATCATTTATAGAGAGAAATCCCTGGACACGGTCGACTCTGAGGAGCAGCAGCAGCATCATGCCTGCGGAGGTAAAGGAGGTAAGCGCTGCCGTCTATGAATCTCTGCGGCTGCAGCATTCAGTCATGCAGCATGTGCAGGGGCTGGGCTCTGCTCTCTCTCTCTGGATCTTTCCATACGTTGCTGCTGCGGTATTGTGCACGTGCAGGCAGATGACAGAATGACACGCATGTAAACGCAGAGGCTGAATGCAGCACAGATGCGCGGCGGCTGCGGTTTAGAATGCAGAGGTTCAGCTTTCAGTTAAGACTGCGCTGGTCTGCATGCAGCACAACTTGACTGGCATACCAAAACATGCAGCTGCTGCGCCTTCGCTGTCTGATTTTACCGCAGCCGCAGATGATGTGTAATCGTATGAAGTTTGTGTGTGTGCTCTGTGATTTGTGTGTCCTAACTGTGTTTGCTCTGTCGTGTCGCGCCCTTGAGCCTCTCGCTCGACTCTGATGATTAAACTGCACGTCTGCTCGTCTTTTGACAGTCTGAGCATGTGCAGCAGTGACTGATGCTCATGCAGTTTGACGGGTGGATCCGTCTGTTTTTAATGTCCGTTCACGTGACGTCATGAATACCAGAAGGTTAAAAATCTGTGTGTAGTGTGAGAGGACCAGTGACATGACAACACAACACAAGTTCTTTATTCTAAAGAAGGTTAGTCTCAGGGAATGATGTCATCACCTGTCATTCTTCAGTATGGTGCATCACACTGAAGAGTGTAATGATACTGATCCCAGAGTCTGACACAGAGAGAAACACACACGTTTACATGAACACATCAGGTGACACTTTACAACAACATTTAAATAGCGTTAGATTTGAAATGATAAAATACTGTAAAAAGAACTGCAAATCTGAAACTTTAACTAAATCACTTTGATATCATCCGATTAAAAATCAATGTGAAACTGTCGGAGCGTGTGGGTGAGCAGACGGTGCTCCAGACGCATGTGCAGCGCACTTTCAGTGCGACGCGAGTTCAAATCCCGGCTCTGGCTTCCTTTCCGAACCTGTTACCCTCTCTCTCCTCAATCTTCCTGTCTCTCTACACTTTCCTGTCGAAAAATGATAAAGTAAAAAATAAAAATCAATGCAAAATTACAGACATAATCATATTGTCATCATTTATTCCCTCTCATGTGGTTTATAAATCTGTCTGTGACTCTTTCTTCAGTGTAACACAAAAGAAGATGTTGTGAGAAATGATTGTAGTTAATGAGGCTCAATGTTGTTTGATTATCAACATTCTTATAAATCTCTTGTTTTGTGTTCTGCAGAAGAAAGAAATGTCATTTTTGGAACAATTATTTTCCTTTAGGTGTCTAAATGTGTGTTGGGTGACTGTATATTGATATAATGATCTGAGGTATATTTGTGTATTCAAGTCTTGTTTGTAGTTGTATGTTAAGTTTCTCTCACATGTTCTTTATAGAGATCTCATGAAGTTAGTGTTTGTTTCTTCAGTGGAATATTTATGTCATCAAAGTTGTTTTATAATGCTGAAGTCTATCAGGAGAGTTTGACCTGCTTCAGAAACATCAGAATCACAATCATTTCTCTATTCATCCTCTCGTGGTCTGAAAGAAGCCGGACACAGAGGAATCACCAGCTGAAAACACTAAAGATCAGACAGAAGATCTTTTGACAGCCGAAGAGACGACAGACGCGTCCAACGCCGCAAACTCACCCAACACTGAAACTTGTGTAAGTTTATCTCATCATTACCTTTTTTATTTTCACTTTTAATAAAAGTGCATTTGTGGCATGTAAAGTTAACGTGTCAATGTGTCTCTTGATTGTGAAGACGGAGAGTTCTGGCATCGGGACGGAGAAATCATCCAGTCCAGATTCTGAGTTGAACCCGTTCAGCACCAGCAGTTCTCATGAACACAGTCTGAAGGTACAAACATTCATTTTATTACTCAGAGGTGCTTTTCACAGTTTTCAGTTAATGTGATCTCACAGATGAATGAGTTGTCGTCCTCTTCAGGAAGGTTCATCTGAAGGTTTGTCAGACTCTCAGACAACATGTCCAGACGTCCAGACTCCAGACGAAGCGTCGCCTCCCGATGCCCCGAGCGAGAAAGAAGACTTTCCCGCTGCGGTTCTACCGCCTCACCCTGAGACCAGCGTGACCTCTGACCCCGTCAGTGAGAACGCCACGGACCAATCGTCAGTGTACAGCGTTCTCAGTAATCACAGCGCCGCGCTTCCCAAGTTCCCGTTTCACCTGCCCACCAGAAACTACATACCTGAGAACTGTTACACGCTGCCGCTCCACCGGGACGGTTTCACTCGGGGAGGACACGCTCTGCCCACCTGTAACAGCTCACCCAAAGCGGGTCAGGACGGCACGGAGCCGTGGCCCGCGGTACCCCTGGCCGGCCATCCAACACTAGCTGGAACTCTTCATGCGAGACAGAGTCTGGACCTCTCTGTGGACGATCGCCTCGGCCCGCTGGCTCATCCGTATTTTCAGGATCTCTACAGGACGCTCGTACCGCAGAAACGCGCCAGCACGGTGAGCCTGGACACCATCCGCAAAGACCCGCGCTGGAGAGACCCAAACCTGAGAGAGGTCATCGCCATGTTGAGTCACCCCATGGACCCGGTGAAATCCAACGCCGCCGCGTATCTGCAGCATCTCTGCTACGAGAACGACAAGGTGAAACAAGAGGTCCGGCAGCTGAGAGGGATCCCCGTGCTGGTGGACTTACTGGATCACCCCAAACCTGAAGTCCACCGTAAGGCCTGCGGAGCGCTGCGCAACATCTCCTTCGGCAGAGACAACTTCAACAAGGTGGCCATTAAGAATTCGGACGGCATTTCTGCTCTTCTGAGACTCCTGAGGAGGTCAAACGATGTGGAGGTCAGAGAGCTGGTCACAGGTGTGCACAGGACTGATGTCTGCAGGAATATTTCAAGAATAATAATCTACACTCAGCTGATTAATGTCGTATAATAATCCTCAGAGGTTTATTTCTCACATACAGTTACATTAAGAACATAACCAGCAGTGAAATGCATATCACTCTGAAGACTGTGCAAAATGTATATATGTACAAGATATAACAATAAAAATAAAACTAGTTGAGAAGGTAGAATATAAATATAAACACTATAAATATACTGTATGAACAAAGCAAATGTGTGCAAGGCTGGTGCAATAATAATTGCAGGTTAATATAAGCAGCAATAAAAACCAGAAAGTACTGAGAGCAGGTGTATCTGAATAAGAGACGAGAGGAGAAGGTTTAGAAGAGTTTAGGAGCCTGAAGTCTCTCTTACCCAAACACAGCAGAGTAAACAGACAGTTACTAGGGTGGTTTAAGTCCTTCACGACAACGACTTTCTCTCTGTCTCTCTCTCTCTCTCTCTCTGTCTCTCTCTCTCTTCTCTGTCTCTCTCTCTCTCACTCTTCTCTGTGTCTCTCCCTCTCTCTGTCTCTGTCTGTCTCTCTCTCTCTCTCTCTCTCTCTCTCTCTCTCACACACACACACACTCTCTCTCTGTCTCTCTCTCTCTCACACACACACACTCTCTCTCTCTCTCTCTCTGTCTCTCTCTCGCTCTCTCTCTCTCATCACAGGCTGTATGTCAGCGTGTCAGAGTGTTTCTCTAAGTGTTTTATATTGTGTTTCAGGAACGCTGTGGAATCTCTCGTCTCATGAACCTCTGAAGATGATCGTGATCAATCACGGCCTGCAGACACTGACCGATGAGATCATTATTCCTCACTCGGGTTTGAGGGGTGACCCCAATGACCCCGCTCGACCCGGAGACCCCGAGTGGAACACGGTCTTTAAGAACACGTCTGGATGTCTGAGGTGATGCTGTAACTCATGATTGTGCTGTGATCGTGTCGTTTGCTCTATGTTCCTCTCAGACTGCTTTGTGTTTACAGGAACGTCAGTTCAGACGGAGCCGAAGCGCGACAGAGACTGCGGGAATGCGATGGACTCGTGGACGCTCTGCTGCACGCGCTTTACTCTGCCGTCGCTAAGAGAGACATCAATAACAAAGTACACCTTCTGATGAAGATAATGTCCTGATTATTTCACCACAACATCCAAGAAATTAGATTTTGCCTAAAGAGAAATAAAGCTAAATAAATATTGACATTGTGTTTGTGTTGCAGTCGGTGGAGAACAGCGTGTGTATTTTGAGAAATCTCTCTTATCACGTACACAAGGAGGTGCCCGGCGCAGAGAAGTTTCATCTTCAAGCAGCTAGTCACACATCAAAACCAGGCGCTCATCATAAGAAGAAAGATGATCTGGACTGTTTTGGTGGACGGACCACTAAAGGTCAGATGAGATCTCAGATGCACGTGAATATCTTTTATAATACACTGTTGTGTTGTCATGTGTGACAGCTGATGATGAAACTGTGTGTGTGTGTGTGTTTGCTGCTGTCGTCTGCAGAGGAATGGTTCCATCAGTGTAAGTCTGTTTCTGTAGTAAGTGATTGTGATACAGTGACTGTTTTATGGGATCTTTCTATAGACACGATGTCTTTTAGACTGTATTGTCTCATAACCCTCACACAATGACCTCGTGTGTGTTGTAACCCCTCAGGCAGAAAACACGGGGCGAGCGAGAAGAAGGTCAGTGGTGCTGTGGATCTGTCCAGGAGGACTTTACCCATGAAAGGTGCCGGTTTTTTGGTTTCCATGAGAAAAGAGAGCTTATAAATCACACTTAATGATGTTTATTATAAATGATGTCTGTTTCTGCAGGTCTAGAGCTTCTATATCAGCCGGAGGTGGTCCGACTGTACCTGTCACTGCTCAAACTGAGCCAGAACCACAACACACT
This sequence comes from Beaufortia kweichowensis, assembly GCA_019155185.1. Classification (NCBI taxonomy): domain Eukaryota; kingdom Metazoa; phylum Chordata; class Actinopteri; order Cypriniformes; family Gastromyzontidae; genus Beaufortia; species Beaufortia kweichowensis. Next base: position 238,261 of record CM032815.1, read on the forward strand.
GGAGGCTGCAGCCGGAGCCCTTCAGAACCTGTCGGCAGGACACTGGGCCGTGAGTGACATCAGACAGAGAGAAAATACATGAAAAACAGAACTGTAATGAATGTCTTTCTGTTTTCAGTGGTCCAATTACATTCGAGCAACGGTGCGTAAGGAGAAAGGTCTGCCGGTCCTCGTAGAACTGCTTCATTCAGATGCAGATAAAGTTGTGAGGGCCATTGCCATCGCGCTGCGCAATTTAGCCATCGACCACAAAAACAAAGATCTGATCGGTATTACTGATCATTCTTTCACAATGCACATCATTCATACTGCAGTACTAGATATACAATATATTTCAAACGGATGTTACGATGAGTTCGTCTCTTCATTAGGGAGTTATGCCATGAGGGATCTGGTGAGTAATCTTCCCTGCGGTCAACAACGACCTGCCAAAAACCTGGAAGGAGACACAGTTGTTGCCATTCTGAACACCATCCTCGAGATCATCTCTGAGAACCTGGAGAACGCTCGGTTTCTCATTCAGGGACAAGGAATCCAGAAACTGGTGTCCATCAACAGAACCAGGTGATGTTTTATTAAAACAGATCATCTGCACTGAAGATACGTGAGGATAACTGAGTCTCACAGACAAAGTGTACTGGTGGTATATGACTATTAAACTGAGAATAAAAAGACATACTATCAGTCTAGTACTTTTCAGAAAGTACTTTTATATGGGCCAGTTTAGCACTCATCACCATATTTAAAATAGACATAATAAAATTTACATAAAGATTTTAATGTTTAAGACTCTTTAAAAGACCAGAATATCACAGCAAATCTCTTTTCACTTGAAAGAACTAAGCAACACCCTGGCAACCACACACAACACCCTGGCAACCACACACAACACCCTGGCAACCACACACACCCTGGCAACCACACACAACACCCTGGCAACCACACACAACACCCTGGCAACCACACACAACACCCCAAGCAGCCACACAACACCCTGGCAACCACACAGAACACCCTGGCAACCACACACAACACCCTGGCAACCACACACACAACACCCTGGCAACCACACACAACACCCTGGCAACCACACACAACACCCTGGCAACCACACACAACACCCTGGCAACCACACACAACACCCTGGCAACCATGGTTTTGGTGGTTATAATGTTGTGTTTATATTTGAACTCCTCAGCCAATCAGTGCGTGAGACCAAAGCAGCGTCACACATCCTTCAGACTGTTTGGGCATATAAAGAACTGCGACAGACGCTCTGTAAAGCCGGCTGGAACAAAACTCACTTTAAGGTAAAAGTGTTTAAGACTTCATAATGAGGCAGTTTTATCTGCATCAAGTTGAGCTTGATGAATATTTATGTGATGTTTCAGCCGGTCAACTCCGGCCTGTCAAAAAAACAGAAGAACACAAAGCAAGGCAATGATGACATCACACTGCCATTAATGGAGAAAAATCAAGGTGAGCATCACATCTCAGATCTGATCTGATCTGATCTGTCTCACAATACGTCTCATTTACATGACAGCTTTAAGAAATACATCAGCATCCATTAATGAGACACACAAGCCTCAGCAGAGCTGTGTGTTTAATGTACTTTGTTCATCAGTGTTGTGTGTTGTTGATGTGTGTGTGTGTCATTCAGACGGATACTGTCCTGTTGATCAGACCGAGAGAATTGGAGATGCTCCGTGTCACGTGATCGAGCGCGAATCTTTTCAGGTGAACATTAACATCATTTCATTTGTGCAGACCTGAACAGAATGTTGTCATTAAATATATATATATATATATTTGTGTTGTATTCATATAGAATGTCTTTCAGTAATATTCTTCTGTGAAACTTTTCTTGTAGGTTTATTATTTAAGAGATATATATGATATGAGCTTGCCAGAGCTGATGTAAATGTGATGTTGTGTATGTGCAGGGTGTTAATGATAAGAGACCTTTCATCAGGACCAGCAGACCTGCGGTTGGGTTAGTGGAACGGACACCACAGCCGTTGGATTCATGGGTCTGATACGGTAAACAGCCAATACATACTGAAGCTTTTTATTCTTCACATGAAGATGAGATAAACCTGATGATTTTGTTTTCTTTGTAGGCTGAAGATTCTCATTATAGACTGATATGATCTGCCTTCAGCACAAATCATCACTCAGTCAAAGCAGAAAATATAAAACATATCATTGTACCAAACAAATGATGAATGAATCATTGAAAAAGAAATACTGTATGATTGTTTGCCGCTTTGGCAACTTTCACTGTTAAACTCAAGTAATCATTTCTAGATTGTTTCAGATCGGATTATATGTCATATTATGATCTACTTGATCTACTTCAATGTTTCTATTGTTTCTGTTGATGAATCTGTTTCAGATCTTCATTCTGCAGGATTCAGTTCTTTGGCCATTTTCATGTACAAAAGAGAGATAATGACAGACTATTATAAAGAATATTATTGGATTATAATGAGACTGAAGGTCTACAAGAAAGACTGAAACTGTATTTATTAGAGACTTTATCAGAGGATATATTAAAACTTCATTCATACTAAACCTGTTTCAAAACATCAGTGTTATAATTGTTTGAACAATAAAACAAGACCGTTTTATCTCTTCATAAATCTATATCTCATACATACAACATAATATAAAATTAAATAAAAATAAAATACAACTAACTCTTGCTTTGTGCACAGTTTGATGACGTCAAACATTTTCAGCGAATCAGAAGAGCGATTTAAACGCGCGTTTTAAACTCAAGAGAGTCGGTTACTTTGATTCACTGAATCAACAGTCGCGCGTTTTAAACTCAAGAGAGTCGGTTACTTTGATTCACTGAATCAACAGTCGCGCGTTTTAAACTCAAAAGATTCAGTTACTTTGATTCACTGAATCAACAGACGCGCGTTTTAAACTCAAAAGATTCAGTTACTTTGATTCACTGAATCAACAAACGCGCTCTTTAAACTCAAAAGATTCAGTTACTTTGATTCACTGAATCAACAGACGCAGTGATGAACAAACCGAAGTCCAGCAGAAGTCTCACAGGTGACTGTCAACACATTTCTTTATTTACAGTAATGATCCGTTACACATTATATAATCTAATAATGCTTGTTATTTTCAGTCATTATAACGCTAATTCTTAAAAAATATTTGTACTATTTATAAAATGTCCCTGTTTGTATCTTTATCAGATGAACGAGTCATTAGCATGTATGAAACGTTTTCATTTATATGTGCAATAGATCATATATGTGTCTGAATAATGATATAATATTGTAAATGATGTGTTTGTATGATGCATTACGTACAGCTGTGATGTCAGACACTGAAGGAGGTCCGTCTGAAAGTCTTTCATCAGCTTCTGTTAAACACAACATGAACTCAAAGCTAAAGACTTCACGCTTCCACCGTTCACACGCATCCGGCATCTTCTACACTCGCTCTTACAGACAGATCATTAAAGCCGTAAAGATCTGGAAGATGCCGTATCTCACTGGGGTTTTGAAGCCCACGTCCTTTAAAGAACAGCTGAGGCGTGTGGAAACGCATCGCAAGACGTCTCAAGTCTCTACAGCTCCAAAGTCCGTCTTCTGCACCATCAGAGATCTTCAGCTGGGCTGCTCTGAATCATCTCCATCGCCCGATAACAGCCCGATAGATTCGCACGACACCCGCCGCAGACGGCCCGTCCACACCAAACACTACAGGAGACAGTTAAAGTGGTATCACACCTTAACCAGAAACAAGAGAACCAGAAACGATCCACACAAACTGGACCTGCAGGTCAGTGATGTTCTGATGATCTCATCTGTCAAACTATACCGATCAGTTCATCAGGATAACCTTTAATGTTCCTCATCATCTTTACAGGTTCAGAGGTCACTGACATCCAGCAGTATGACAGGTTGGTGTTTAGATGTCAAACATCATTTTTAAACATCTGTTTGTTGAATCGTGCTGATACTGATTCCCCGTCAATCCAGGCACAGACTCTGAATATCAGACGGATAGAAAGAGAAGACAGAGAAGCTCTCCATCAGCTCAAAGTCCTCCAGAGTTTCAGACACCAGAGAGAAAAAGCAGTCGCAGGCTCTGGAGACGTCAGCTGGACAGCAGCGGTTCAGACTCCGGCACGCCCATCAAGGAGCTCACGAGACAAATCTCTGGAAACAAAAGAGTTTCCTTTGCTAATCCTAAACCGAAAACTTTA
>CM032815.1:247500-280000 GCA_019155185.1 Beaufortia kweichowensis
GTTCATGACGACAACCGCACGGACCCGCTGTACTCGTGTTATGAAACCTGGCCCGAGCCGGAGATGAGGACAGTTTACACCACCGTCCTGTTCGTCCACATCTATCTGATTCCTCTGGCTATCATCGTGCTGTTGTACGGACGCATCGGGGTGAGATTATACAGCACCTGCTCCACGTCTCAGAGGAACGTCAAGGTGATAAAGATGCTGATGCTGGTGACCGTGTCGTTTCTGCTCTCTTGGCTTCCGCTCTGGACGCTCATGATGTTCACAGATTACGCGCGTCCAGAAGGAGACCGACTGGAACTTTTGACCGGGTATATTTTTCCTCTCTCTCACTGGATGGCCTTCTCTAATTCCAGCGTCAATCCCATTATCTACGGATACTTCAATGAGAACTTCAGGAGAGGATTTCAGGCGGCGTGTTGCTGGAGTGAAAGACGACTGAAGTTCAGCATCAAACGGAAGGAGAGAAGCGCTCGAGGCTGCGGTCCTGATGGTGGAAACCCGCTCGGGAACCAGATCTTTACTGAGAATCATTTAATGGGGTGTGTTCATCTGGAGATGGAGCAAAGAAACTAAAATGCGATTGACTAAAATGCGTCGATTATACGAGAATTTGAAGAGTTTGAGAGAGTTTCTTCAGTGAGATGTATTAAGACTGTGATCTTTAATCCTCACTGAACTGCTGTCAGCTGACAGTCCACATGTTGTTCTTCACATATAAAAGTGAATGAGATGTGGATGAATTTTGTCATTCTGTTACAGACTCATTTAATGAAGTATTTATGAAATATAATATTTCTAGTCACTGTGTTTGTTTTGTGTTTTTAATGTCTGACAATACTCATAAAAAGAGAGACTCAGCTGTCACTACTTTATTAATGATAATAAATACCTGTATATAGATGGACAACTTGATATAATGTAATTATAATTAATAATTGTAATTGTAAATGTACAGAAGTGCTGAATGTAAAGTTATTATATAAATAGGTATTTCTGAATCAATATCTGTGAGTTTGTGAATAATTATTTTATTTGTATTGTTCTTAACGTAACATTACTCGATATGATTTGTTCATGAACTGTTTTGTGTCTCATGTCTCTTTGTATAGCTTCACATAAAGGTTGTGTTGTGTAATTCTGGAGATACACAGCTGTCAATCAGCTCCATCAATGCTTTGTTTTATACTGATGTAAAGTCACATCACATCAGAGAACGTGTGAATGTACAACATCTTTACATCTCATGTATGAATGCTATAAATACACACAGAGTGATTATAGTGATCAGACACCTGCAGTGAAACTTCATCAAGAGCTCTCGTCAGGAAAATATTACTCATGATTTCCCCAATCACATCAATCCAGTCTATAATTATTCTTTATTGTGCTCTTTAACACTCACATTCAGATGAATAAACATCCTCTCCTCAACACTGCTGAATAACATTATTTATGGAATAATCCATCATGATTTTATACTCACATCATGTGCTTTGTGTTTATCATTTCAGTTAGTTCAGATCTGCTGTTAAATCAAGCGCTGACTAAACAAAACGAACTGCTTTTCAGCTGGTTTTTCACCTGCTGGACCAGTAATCGTGATGTTGATCTTAAGTTCATCAACATCAGCTGGTTTGAGATGCAGATCGAACACAATCCTGACAGCAACACGTGGAGATCTCATTGAAATGTGATTTTAAAGAATACTGATGGCATATGAATGGAAATAGAAACCATGTGAGCAACATTACACTGGATCTATGTAAGACTGATGGAGATCTGCTCATAACCCTAACCCATCAGACACACACAAACACACAAACCTCTGAGTCTATTAAACAGCAATGAGAAGCTTTATATCAGTATATCCAAAACTTTTCTGTGTATTTACAAAAGTCAACACAAGGTAGAAAATAAACACTTCACAAACTCAAATGAACATGTTATACACTCATGACAGGATCTCTCTCATCATCAGGCAGAATGTTATTACAAATAAACACCTCAGTTATTGTACAGTAACAGTTTAAATAATTCACAGAGACACAGATTAATCCATCCCAAAACTATAAAAACATTCACATGTATTTTAAAAACATAATTTCACTTAAAATAAAAAAGCAAAGCAAATCACAGTTTCTCCGGATGACACAAGAACAGATGTATAAACAAGTTGTTTAGAGAATGACACGTGCCCATCTGAATGAATGAATTCATTCCTCCATGCAAAGATTTATACAAAGAAACGCCGTTATATAAAAGCAGGAACTGATGTATTTGTGGACATCACATGATATTTCCAGAAATATTGGTCATGAAATGATATTGTTGATTTATGTTAGTGAGGTCGTTTCTAACACATCATCCAGGTAAACGTGTGCTCAGTAACGCTGCAGGATGAATGTTTCTTTACATGTTCTTCTTAGGCGTCATCCTGTTCTGAAATATCAAAACCTGGAGATTACACTGAACCGCATGAAAAGAGCACAGACGGTCTCAATGCTGTCTGTAGTATGAAATGATGAATTACAAACAACAGAAGAGAAATCAAACTGTCTCTCATTCATAACAAACAGCGTGTTTTATCATTGTGATTCTATATGGAGATCATCCAGTACGTGTGTTTCCTGTGATTATTTAAAGAAAATTTGAGCTGTCCAAGTCCATAATCTTTCTTTCAAGCTTGTAGAAGAATCACGATACATCCTTTCACACATGCACATGGAATGTTAAATGTACACACACACATATATACACAGAGATAAAGGTAAATATAGACAGATCCAGTCTCAGACGTGATGTTTAAAGAATAAAGAAAACAAAAGTAAAGATGAGGTTTGGACCCATGTTCTTCATAGATCAGAAGAGGTCTGGCTACAGCGCGCATCTGTCGGCCCATCAGAGCTCTTTACACACTCATGGTCATGTTTGGAGAATACTAAAAACACACACAACACCAGCGCTTTCATCAACAGATCTCAAAACACAAACTTTCAACAGTTTTTAGAAAAGAAAATGACATACGCTCTCATTCTGGAAGGGGTTGAGGAAATTTCCGCTCATCTCTCCATCATCTCTGGGTGTTCCTGGCTGATTGCTCATGCTCAGAGTACCAGGAGAATTCTGTCCACAACACACACTTTCATTAACACTGAAGAGATCATTTACCATTTATTTTGATATTTTAATTCAAGGATGAATGATTTTGACTTTGCAGTTTTAAAGTTTTGCATATTGCACTTGTCGTCAGTGTATATAAAAGCGTCTGTTAAATGAATACATGGAAAGTTAAAAACTCTTACTTTGGGCATACTGTCCATGTCAGCTGACCCTGAAAAAACATCAGATTTTACACGGATGTTATAATAACCTTTGAAATAAACAGATTTAAAGGTCGTAAGGCATGACTTTATAAATGAAGCTCATTCCACATCCACAAGAGGGCATAAGAATACAAGACAAAAAAATCCACATCAGAGAAAAAGTGCAGAAGAAGTCAATTTAGCATTAATGTGTTGATTTTATCACTTCTTCAGTATGAACTGAGGAGTAAATCAATGTGAACTGTTTCTTTTGTACCTAATGATCCGTTCATATGATGTGCCTCCATTCCTGCCATTCCACCCATTGGACCGTCTCCACTGGGACCCATAGGAAACTGAAACACACACACACACACACACACACACACACACACACATACACGCACACACACACACACACACACACACACACACACACACACACACACACACAGACACACACACACACACACACACACACACAGACACAAACACAGACACACACACACACACACACACACACACAGACACACAACACACACACACACACACACACACACAGACACAAACACAAACACAGACACACACACACAGTTCTGAGCACAGCTGTACAAACCGCAGCACACACATTAAGATTTGATGTGTGAAAACATGTTAAACTCATAATGACTCTTACGTTTTGCCGGTTTCCTCCAGGTGGTACAGTGTTGATCATAGTGTACATGTTCTCTCCAGAGTTTGTCGAGTCTGTAGAGTCAGACACAAATGGCTAAATATACAGTATATGTTCTGACAGACACACAGACAGAGATGTGAGATGTACCTGCAGGGCTGGGCATTATGGGAGTTCCCGGTGGTCCTCCTCCTCCCGGTGGACCCTGACAACAGAGAAATATTCTTCTGTTTCATGTAAACATTTCAGCCCTTTAGGCTATAAATATTGTTTTTTAATGTGAAATTTATGATTTCTAAAAGAAACAACAGAGTGATAATATTAAGGATCATAACATTAATGTAATTGATTGAAGTGAGGTCTGTCGTCGGGTGAATAACATGTTCTCTATAATATCTGTATAGTCATTATACAGTCAATGTCAGTGTTAGATTGACTGATATCAGATGCTCATGACACTCACCACATAACTGCCTGGAGATGATGACGAGTACGAGATCTAAATGCCAAACAAAACAAACACAAACATTTACCTACAGCTGACATTCACAAGCTGAGCAGTGTGTTCAATCACTCACAGAGTTGGCATTAGGTGGATTTGGCCACGGTCTGCCTCCAGGACCCCTATAGACATGATCAGATGTGTGACTCTACAGGTTTAATAGGTAAACAGTCATTGTTAACACAGGGAATGTGTGTCATACATGTTCATTCCCGGCATTCCTGGACCTCCAAGAGTACTGAGCGGCGGTCTCATCCCTCCTCCGTACGGCTGTAAACACAAAACATAATCATAATCTAAAGTGTTTTACTCGAAACCTATTTACACATCTATAATGTGAGCGTAGAGATGCACCTGAGGTCCTAAAGGCACCATCCCTCTGGGCGGAGTCATCCTCTGCATAGCCCCGCCCATATTCGGATGACCTGTTGAATGAAAAGTTTAGATGTGGATGTGTTGTAAATAAACTAAGTAAATCTCATAGAAAGTGTTAAAACATTTAGGCAACGTTTTATCCCAAAATTAACAAAACAATGCATTCATTTTGCATGAATAAAAAAGTCATTTTAAGATCATAATAAAGCATCTGACTGTTGTTTGAATGAGATGGTTTGATTGATTGATTGTTGGACACAGACCTTGCTGTCGTGATGGATCCATAGCACTGGGTAATAACGGCTGGTTTCCAGGAACACCACCTAATGCCTGAACAACATTAACATATATCTGTCAACATCTGACAAACACATCAGAGCCATCAGAAGCCCTCAAGATACTCTACCACATCAGATCAGAGCCCTTCATTCAAATATATACAAGAGAATTCATTGAAACCGAGACTAAAGTGAAACGCTTTAGTGTTTATAGTGTTATAGAGACAGGTGTGAATGGATCAGCACCTGATTGGGTATTCTGAGAGGAGGTCTGGGACCACCAGGATAACGTGATGACATAAACGGCTGAAACGAACAAAGAAATCAAGTGTTACAACACTTATCACTAAAACCCTAAAGAAACACTGATATCATGTTTATATATTTCAAAAAAGAAATGTGTCATGTTATGAAAAGTTTTAATAATAATTAAATACGGTCCATTTGTATTTCATGTTGTCTTATTATGTGTATTGTGAGTAATAGCTGTAAACTGTCAGCTGTGTCTCATTGTGAAGAGCTGTACTGTACATACAGTAAAATAACTCCCAGCCATCTTCACATTTAAGCAAACATGCCATTTCTATCCGAGTAAAGTCTGTTAACAGAACCTGTGGTAATATTGCTCATCCTCTTAAAGGATCAGGGTTTAAAGGATATTTCACATCTTCAGTAGTGTCACTGCAGCGCTCAAACTCTATCTACTTGTAATCTTACAAATGATAAACATGTTAACAGTGTTCTTGAACTTCTTAGTGAGCTCAAAAGTCAGATTTCCAGCTAGTGTGAGATAGTTTGAAGTGATGCTGGTCTGCAGTGGTAACCATAGCAACAGTACACCTCTCCATCACATTCCACAGCAACAGACACCGATCACAACTATATGCCTTCTGTATGATAGATCTACACACATCATCTGGCAAATAAGTCAAAATAAAACGTGTTTTTCAAATGTTTATCAAAGGACACTGAGAGCAAACCTGATGAGGAGTATGTGAGATGATCTGTGTAACACAGGACACTCACAGTCAGATTAATTATGAACACAGGTGAGACACCTGCATTTGTCTTCTTTAATAATACACGAGTGAGGACAGTAAATACTCAAGTCTCTCATGATCCTGATCTCAGATCAGCTGCTACAGTCAGAGATACTTTATGAATATCTGATCGAGTCGAAAAGCCAAAAGAAAAGTGAACAGGCTATTCATCCAATATCTGTCCACTGCATAATTCAGAAGCTCTCTAAAAATAACACAAGCGTACGATCATTCGGCTCATGAGCGGGTTTTGGCAGGAAGAAGAAGGTGATGTTGAGACACGTGTCTATCTTTCCTATGAAAGAATCAAGTGAATAACAGAAACATTATTGTGCTCTTGCAGCTCAGCAGACTTTATATTCTTTTACAGCTTGTGAAATATTTCCTTTCTGCCTTTAATTGAGAAGAAAATAAATCCCGAGTGTGTTTACTGATGCGGTGTTGTCAGTGTTGTGTATCACGAGGCCTTCAGGTGGCAGTCTTCAGCTACACTTCTCTTTAGAATCACACAATGACTCTGTCAAATGCATTATACACACTCAGCATTACTGTATATACTGTATGATGATTTACTGATCTCCGTGTGAGATGATCAGTATTAGTGATGTGTAAGATCTGCTTCATTCAGTCTGTCACTTTTCATCAAACCCATCAGATGACGACAGGTGTGTGTGTGTGTGTTAGGACGGGGCGGTACGGATGATTTATCTCTGTGAGATCACCTCATGAAAGCTCTTCATCTACAGCCATATCTCACATGTGTTAAATAAACTGTGACAGTAAAAACATCATCTGTTTACATTCATGCATTTGACAGATGATTTCATTTAAAGTGACTTTGAGTTTGATAGCATATATAAATATGATCATTTGTGTACAGTTGTACATTTACAGCATGTCCTAGAATCATGATGATCACACTCTTTAAAACATAAACTGCTACGAGTCTTTTATATTCCATCACAAACATAAGACTGCTGTTATGTTAAAGCATGTCACGCGTGTGCGTGTGTACCTGAAAGAATCCTGGAGGAACGGGACCGACGGGCATGCCCTCTCCCGGGCCCATGCTGCCAATCACAGGACTCGGAGCTGCAGCTGCACTCTGAAATCACACACACACACAATACAATCAGCACAATCACACACACACAATACAACCATCACAATCACACACACACACACACACACACACACACACACACACACACACACACACACACACACACACACACACACACAGACACACACACACACACAGACACACACAGACACACACACACACACACACACACACACACACACACACACACACACACACACACACACACAGACACAGACACACACAGACACACACACAGACACACACACAGACACACACACACACACACACACACACACACACACACACACACACACACAGACACACACAGACACACACACACACACACACAGACACACACACACACACACAGACACACACACACAGACACACACACAGACACACACACACACACACACAGACACACACAGCAGAGGTCAGACGCAGGATTACTCTGAGAGGACCGACGTCTCCAGAATCCCCGCAGTGAAATTACACTTCAGTTACTGTGACAGACACACAACAGATACTCCATGTGTATCGCACAACAGATGCCAGCAGATCTCCACACAACACACGACGCTAAACGCACAATAAATCATAAATGAATACATGTAAATGCACACTGGACATGATACTGGAAAAGTGATATTGTTTGTTAAACGATTAAGCTAGTGAAAATGTTGCTAACAGCACTTCCTTCAGTCGTCTCAGTTTTCAGTAACAACAAACATGTTTGTTTTGACAATTAAAGATGGACAAAACAATGAAGTGAGAGAAGCGTCACTGAAAGCTTGTGTATGTGACACAACAGTCTGATGGGAAATGAGCTCATATCCTCCTGGAAAATCCTTTCTAATGCTCAATGTGAAGTTTGACTCACAACATTATGTGATGATATACAGAAATGTCTGAATGAACTTTATACATTATACCTCAGGAGTGACCTAACAAATACACTGATGGGCTGTTCCCTAAATGACTGGATAGAAATGACAACAAACATTTAGAAAATGGAAAAGATAACTGCGTATGAAGGAAGTGAATTCATTCTGACAGAAATATATGTATCTGTCTTCAGTTGAAACTCTGTTGATGTGTAATGTGAAGATGTTTGTCAGGTGAAAATGACACCTGCTCCACCTGTTGTAAACCAGCAGAGCTTTTGGCAAAGACATTTGTATGATAAATAATTCAGAACGACTAAAGTTACACACAGAATCATAGACACACGTACAGTATATGTTGTGTGAACTGGATTTATTATCATCATCTACAGTCATTTACACACGTTTTCCTGGAGTATTTCACAATATCATCTCATCTGTCTCATCTGTCTTGTCTTGGTTTCAGACTCACATCTGTGGTGATATGACTACATTTCCAAAATGACTTTGATTAATATTTTTATGATGACATGTGGGTCTTTCAGATGAATTTGGTTTAAGCGCTCTTAGACATCAGGGTCTAAGTCAAAACCAACATGAATAATGAACATGTTTTGCTCTCGTTCTCATTTAGTAGTTTGGAAACATTGGGAGCATTCTGCCATAAACATCCATCTGTTCCTGCATAAAACTGAAAATCACAACAGAAAACCCATGAGACACAGACGGGCAGAGAAAGAGGTCATCTGAGGTCACAGAGCTCTGGGATTCTCTGATCACAGGGGGAATTCTGCTCTAACAGGGCCAGACATGCTGGATACGAGCACAAACATTTGGACAGGACATTTCTCCTGGGATGATGACAATACTTCTGAAGTCTGTTCTGTCTTTATCTTGGCAGAAACATCCGGATCACATTTGTCATCGTACAGTGATGTTTTTATGGTTACGTTTAGTGACCGGGACGGGAAAACTCCTCCTGCTGTTCAGTGTTGACTCTGTATCTGATCAGCCAAATACACCTGAGCTAATATTACACATGGAGAGAGAGACGGAGAGGGAGAGAGAGAGAGAAGAGAGAGAGAGAAGAGAGAGAGAGAGAGAGAGAGAGAGAGAGAGAGAGAGAGAGAGAGAGAGAGAGAGAGAGAGAGAGAGAGAGAGAGAGAGAGAGAGAGAGACACAGAGAGAGAGAGAGAGAGAGAGAGAGAGAGAGAGAGAGAGAGAGAGAGAGAGAGAGAGAGAGAGAGAGAGAGAGAGAGAGAGAGAGAGAGAGAGAGGTTGCCTTGGAAACGGCTCCAGTGAACTGCACTGCATCCCTGGAGGTCCACCAACGCTAGACGAGGAATGAGATCCACAATAAAGCAGTAAAACTCTTCTACCTGACTCCAGGCATTATAAGAGAGAATGAGAGCATCAGTAAATGGATGAGAGAGACAGAGAGTCATCACACTGCAGTGGAGGTCCTAACAGCTAGACAATAAAGCAGCAAAACTCTTCTACCTGACTCCAGGCATTATAAGAGAGAATGAGAGCATCATTAAATGGACATGTCACATGTCATCACACTGCAGTGTGAAGAGAATCTCAGGTTTAAATCTCTATAACATCTCAATGACGTCTCATTAACGTGTCTTCTCTACAGTTACGCTCGTCTTTAGCTCCACCAAAACACCAAAAGTCTGCTGTCAAAATTCACATTTCACTTTACATCTTATAAAATGATCTGAGCCGTATCTAAGCCATACTAACCCTACTGTCAGCAATCCTCTCATTATGTCTATTTGTGAGACATGTAAAACAAATGTACTGATATTTATAGTTTCTTTTATTTCAAATAAATTGTCATTTTAAGTCTCCTGAAATCTAGTAAAGAGCAAAACTGTTTCTGGATCCCACAGTCAAAAATTGTACATTTACATCCCTGAGATCCAACCCATAACCTTGACATTGTTAACACCACTGAACTACAGTGTGTGTGTGTGTGTGTGTGTGTGTGTGTGTGTGTGTGTGTGTGTGCGTGTGTGTGTGTGCGTGCGTGTGTGTGCGTGCGTGTGTGTGTGTGTGTGTTCTGAGAAGTGAAGGGTGTGACTGCAGGGGTCATGTGGGGTGACAGGGTGTTTTTAAGGGTGGGCATAACTGTACACATCATGATTAAAGTCTTTTATTGTGATGTCACAGCTGAAGATGTGAGTTACTCAGACGAGTTCCCCGACCGACATCTTTCTTCAGTTCATCTCTGGTATTGTGAGTCAGTAAAAGGGCTGATGTGTTATTCTCAGCAGGATTTGATGATGTTGTTGTTGTGGTTTGTGTGTCAGTGTGAGTTTGTGTTTTAAGTGTTTCATCTGTCATAATTCTGCTCCTCTCTGATTTCAGCTTCATTCACAGGACAGTTTTACTCCTCAGAGGAGAGATCATTAACAGCAGTTCAACCATTACTGATCAATGAAGAAGTGTTTTTAATAGTCAATTCCTGAAAACTTTGTTTCCCCAATACGGAACAAGTGAAACAGGTGGCCATGTCTTGTGTTTTGGATAATGTTTTTTCCACACCAGGCATCTTAACTAGCCTAACCAGCATCACCAAAAGGACCAACCAAACCAGCAACATGAACATCCCAAACCAGCAACATGAACATCCCAAACCAGCAACATGAACATCATGTTTTACCAGCAGACAGTGATGACAACAGAATGTAAAACAGAATATTCAGATACAGACACACCTAATAAAAATAATCACACGTAAGAGTCTGTGTGTGAATTATTTGACAGTATAATAAATGAGCTCATATGAGAGACCGTGACAGAAAACCACAATTACTTTACATTCTAAATATGTTCAGCTGGAATAAGACTGTTTAACCCTGTCAGCCATTATTAAACACAGAATCACTAGCACAGACAACATTACAAACATGAAACATCAGCTAGTTAACCCTTAAGTGTTCAACTCTATGACCCATTCTGAATAACTGCTCAAATCACTCTTAAATCTTTTAAACGTACAGATTTCATCTGGTGGATGATAAACAACATCAATCCTCTCAACTTCTGCTATCACAGCAGTGAAGAGTCACACGATTTGCCAAGAGACACTCAATGAAATCTGTGTAGAAAGACACACACACGCGACACACACACATTGTGAAACAGATGATTATGTGAAATGTGTGAACACGACTGTCAGCAGAGTTCTGGGATTAAAGCGAGTACTGAAAAAAGCTTTTAATGTTATTTAAAGATGATAAACATGGAGACATACACATGCATTTATCACTGAAAATAAACAAACCTGAATAAATGATGCACTTGATTTTGTCATTAAACAAAAAAAAACACGTGCAAGACTTTTTTAGTAAATGAAGTTATTAAAGGAGAAGTTGTGACACTGTGATCATTGATGTCATCAATGGAGATCTGTTCAGTGTCATATCCGGCTTTCATTAACATGCAAAAATCAGACTAATTGGACGTCTAATGAATTCATCAGAGAATCCTGAAGATATTAAGACGCACCGCAGTCAGATGTGCTGTAAATGCTCATCTTAAGTATAATATTTTTGTAAAGAATTCAGTTTTCCATCATTTAACTACATCTTATGTTAGTTGTGTTTACACATGACATCATATGATACTAGGACAGTTGTCAGGGGGTCTTATTATCTGAAGCAAAACGTTTTTATGATTCTCTTCTCTTTTGCAAAGACTCTACAAACAAAGTTTAAGCTAAAAGGCATCGTTTTATAAAACCCTTTTTAATATTAAGGACTCAAACATAATAAAACTAATGACAGTATTGGATGCAAATGTATTCCAGGCGTATGTAAAATAACGATCTTCCATCTCTCTGTTCGGCTGCAGGTTTATTTTATATATTCTCGTGTTCCCGTAACATTAAAAATAAAAAAATAAATGGTCTTTATCGTGGAAAGAGAAAGAAGAAAAGACCACCTGCATCTAGCGGATCCCACAGGACATGTGTATGGTACGTTCCTCACAGCACACAAAACATACAAACAACATCTAGACTAGCTAACAGTTAACTGAATATCAGTGTATTATGAGAAATAAGGATTTCAATGTTTACATAAAATCAAGAGAGAAGATGAAGACGATGGTATTGCAGAAAACATTTGAACAACAAATGAAAGGAAAGTGAAGCCATTCAGAAATCACATTACAAGAGTGGTCATGCACTCAAAGCAAACGTGTCCGAATGGTGTGGCTCAGAACAGGGCAGCTTTTGCCTCTTAATCCAGTTAAAAACCAGAGAACATGAGCCCAACAGGAAACTGAAAGCAATTCAATCTTCAATTCTGCTGCTGATTATGAAGCTGAGTGCTGCTGGAGAGAGAGAGAGAGAGAGAGAGAGAGAGAGAGAGAGAGAGAGAGAGAGAGAGAGAGAGAGAGAGAGAGAGAGAGAGAGAGAGAGAGAGAGACAGAGAGAGAGACAGAGAGAGACAGAGAGAGAGACAGAGAGAGAGAGAGAGAGAGAGAGAGAGAGAGAGAGAGAGAGAGAGAGAGAGAGAGAGACTGAAGGTGTGCTGAAAGAAAACACTGAAGATTAGCCTAAGAACTCATGTGTCATGAATAAAGGAAATAGAAAAGTGTATGAGGTCAGACAGGAAAGCTTTTAGTGTTCCTCATGACAAACACTTGTTTCATCATCAGTTTGATTATCATTCTATATGTTTGTGGTCAATCAATGGAGCAAAATGAGGTTTTCAGGGATCGTATCATCTTGGGTTGAATGTGAAACCGTTTACATTTTCAGCATTAGCAAAGTCATGTTCCACATCCCCCAACTGACTGAACGATCATCAAGTCCCAGTAAAGGACATAAATGTGCTAATAATAAGAAGAACAGGGATGACAGGACTCGTCTCAGCACGTGACATACGACGAGACTTCTTCTTTGACTGCATCAAAGCAAGTGGCATTAATGTTAAACAAAGAGCAAATGTTATAAATAAGTTAAATTAGCTCGATCATGTTATAAAATAATATGTGTGTGATGACAGCAGATGAAGCCAAACCAACATCAGTATCAGCACACAACAAGAGCTTCACTGTGTCCAGATATCACACACGAGTCTTATCACGAAGAGAAAACCAGCACCAACGTCCTTACGAGACATTAGTCACGAGTAGATTACATTAAACTCTTATATCTGCCTGAGGATCAATTAACAGGACATTAAACATGACTCGCAGGGAGCATTACAACTGCCAGACAAGCTAAAGAAACACCACGACACGTGTAATGAGGAAGAACACACTTAACCAGCGTGTTCATTAACAGAGAAATCATTCGTCTGAAAAGAAAGCAACAGCTGGGCTTAAAGACCTGACAGAGAAAGAAACGCCGTCTGTCCGTCACTTACATAGTCATGGAAAGCCTTGGCCTCACTGGAATGCTCACAGGTTTCTCTTCTCTCCGGTGCCGCACAATATAAATCCCAGAATACACTGTAAAACACACGGGCTGAATGAAACACACGACAATACAAACATAAAGAAAACAATGAAAGAACAAACATATGATGCCTACCACCACCATGAATGTAAGAATCCTGGCGGTTCTCCTAACGTTATGTTCTTCTCCCATCTTATCTACAAACACATCAAACATAAACACTCATCTGATGGGTTACAGATGTTCTATATGATGGATGTTTTGTACAATTGTACACAGTTTTCTGTCCATTAATATTATCTGTATAGTCCACTTCATCTCAAAGATTGATTGAGTCTTAACTTTCTATAAAGCTGCTTTGAAAAATATTTTTATCCAGCAGTAAGTGGACATTCAACAGCATTTATAGTAAAATAATTGCTGTTGTGTTTTCATGCGATATAGAATTATACAAATCTGAAGTGAAATGTGTATTATCATGTTTTCTCTGATGATTTGGACACTTAAGTGTGTGCGACTCGCATGCAAATAACAGCCAGACTATAAATATCAGCTCTTCAAAATGTCATAACATTAATCAATCCCACAATGCATCTGTGACATTCAACTCGTTCAGGCATAAATGATTGTGGCCGTATATATCACGAATAAAACAGAACAAAGGAATTGTATACGTCTTTCAGTAAACGCAGAACGAGGCGATGGACGTGCTAATGGAGCTCCAACTTTTTTCTTTCAGGGATGCGCTGACTCTCCTGCAATCCCATTAAGTGGACACCAAACGTGTTCTGCTTGCTCAGCATATCATCTGTGTAATTAAATTAGCCGGAGCCCCGGGGGTCTGAGCGATGCTTACGATGCTGTGTGTCTGGCTCACCTCGGACAGGAAGGTCTGTGCCGACTTCTGAGCTCCTACGTGTAACAAATACTCGTACACGTACAGCGCTAGCCTGCGGGAGAGAGAGAATTATAAACAGATATCATAAAACATCATGAATGTGTTTCATGTTCATTCTTTAGTTTTCAGCTATACATTCACATTGTGCAGAAAGAAAGAAGTAATGCAGAACACGTTTTCACTACAGCATATATGAAAGATGAAGAAGGTCAAAGGTGAGATTATACTTCACATGCAGATCAACTATTCTGATGCTTAACAACAAATGGATCAAACACAACAAGACTTCAGACAGATCACATCCACGGCTTTGATCACATGACTCCTTACGGTTCATATGAGGTCACTGCGACTCTCCGCCTCCAACACAGAATATTTATGTACATCATAAAGCTCGGCAGGAGATCTCTCCATTTACGAGTTCATTTAACAGCTATTACATCCCAATGTATCGCACCCTAATGACTTTAATGACTCCATTTTTACAATTTCTAAAAAGAAATGCTTGATAAATTCACCACAGGGTGGATGTCAGGGGATTGCTTATGATATCAATACATGACCTCCACATCCATTCACTCAATAAAACCATTTGTTCACAAATTGCAAAGAGGGAATTCCAGAATTACGTACGTGACATTTTCAGTCAAATCTTCAAATTTTAATTCTCACAGAATGTATTAATTATCAATATACAGAATCATCTGTTTATATTTGACTAAAGTCCTGTTGATAGAGTCCAGACTTTAGAAAAAGATCAGATCTATACACGAGTTATCCGTTTTAAAAAGGAAATATACATGTGTTATTAATGTGACAAAACAAGAAAACCACATGTTTTGAGACTTGTAGGATTTCTGTGAATTAAAATACAATAATAGCCAACAAATGAAGAAGAGATGACTCTTTAAAGAATGATCCATGAAGAATCAAGTCAATATTCACTATTAGCAGACTTACAGAACACTTTATCAATCATCCCAATTAACAGACAAAAACAGAAACACACCCGTCTGTATTATGACAAACTAGTCCATTGATATTTCAACATGTTCTGTGTAAATCAAAGCAAGAGTCCATGTGAAGACACTAATAATGACAGACCGAGAGTTAATGCAGACGTTTAATAGATTTCAGTAAGGATGATACGCCACGGTGAACGCGCCATCATTTCAGTGCAAATGCAAATGAGTTTTACAAGCCTTCCTGTCATTACCGCCATAGACTCCAGACCAGACGCGAAAACTGATGCTAATGAACAAACATGATGGAGTTCACACAAAGAGATTCAGCACAATGAGAAAATGAATGAAGAGAGAGAAAATATCAGCTAAACACACGAGCATGAGCAGGATAATAACTACAGCTACTGACGCAAATAACAGCAAAGATGAAAGAAAGTGGGTGGATGGATGAAACGCTCCTGAGGTCCAAAAACTTTGATAATGTCATGGAGACGGGTATGATGGAGAGAGAGAGAAGCTGAACAGAAAACATTGAGATGTTTCTCTCAAACCCAGAACAGATGATCATCATATAAGATAATCATATAATACAGAGCAGAAACCCCCGTCTGACCCAAACCCGTCTGTGTTGACTGACAGATTACAATAAAACATGGAGTGAACATCAGCTGATCAACACTACAAAACAAAATCACATTTACAGGAGAAACATTTCTGTCAATGAGAACAATTCATTCACTCATACAGGTTTACTTTACACAAACAAACTGTGTAAAGACACAACAATTGTTTTTACACAGAGCCCATGATCAACATAACATATAAATGAGAAACACTTAGACATTTCCTAAAGCGAACCGAAGACAACAGACACCAAAGCCAGAGATTTCTACGGGTCATTCATTCAGCAGAGCGACTGTATGACCCGTCTGAGCTTCCACATCAGGTGCGTCACAAACATTTCACATGGAGATTCTTCAGTTTAGGGACTGTGTACAGAGATTAGTCATGATGATTTTACTGATCGACTGAATATACTCCAGAAAGTGTATGAGAATCAGTTTTTTGTTTGGAGTCATTAGGGGCTCAAGAGTGTTTGTTATAAGAACACTGCAGTCTGTCTACAGTACACAGACACACAACAACAGAGAGTCCAGTCCAGCAGACCAGATGAGAACAGAGTCAAATATAAACAAGTTCATCACAGCAGAAACAGGAGAGGAGAGAAGACCTCAGGAGTCACACCTGCGCAGGAGACAGGAGGTCAGACGATGACTGTCCGTCGTGGATCTTTAAGGACCTCTCTCACTCTCACTCTCACTCTCTCTCTCACTCTCACTCTCTCTCTCACTGTCTCTCTCTCTCTCTCTCTCTCTCTCTCTCTCTCTTGTAGAGAAGACCTCTCAGGAGTCTCACCTCTCTGTCTCTCTCTCAGTCTCACGATCTCTCTCTCTCTCACTCTCCTCTCTCTCTCACTCTCTCTCTCTCTCTCTCTCTCTCTCTCTCTCTCTCTCTCTCTCTCTCTCACTCTCCTCTCTCTCACTTTCTCTCACTCTCTCTCTCTCTCTCTCACTTTCCACTCTCACTCACCTCTCTCTCTTGGAGAAGACCTCAGGAGTCACACCTCTCGCTGGGAGACAAAGAGGTCAGGACGATGACTGCTCATCGTCTCTCTTTGGGACCCCTCTCCTCTCACTTTCTCTCTCTCTCTCTCTCTGTCTCTCTCTCTCTCTCTCTCCTCTCTCTCTCTCTCTCTCTCTCTGTCTCTCTCTCTCTCTCTCTCTCCTGTCTCTCTCTCTCTCTCTCTCTGTCTCTGTCTCTCTCTCTGTCTCTCTCTCTCTCTCTCTCTCTCTCTCTCTCTCTCTCTCTCTCTCTCTCTCTCTGTCTCTCTGTCTCTCTCTCTCTCACTGTCTCTCTCTCTCTCTCTCTCTCTCTGTCTCTCTCTCGTCTGGGTGACTGAACAGAGAGGAACAGAAGAGACAGAACGTTCTGAGGATGCTGCTGACACACAGACAAAAACAAACATCATCAGCGTGTCCCCTGAGGCCGAACCGAGATTTTCAAAACGAAACCGTGTCATTCTTTACAATCGTATGCATCTTCAATGTTAATGAGAAAGATGCTTGTCATTTTATCTTATCATACACACACCGATCAAGTGAAAACCCTGTACCTGATCTCATCTGACCTCCACAAAAGATCTGTAACACACCAAACATATCAACATGACCAAAATATAAGACAATATCAAAATGTAAATTTACTCTTACACTGTAAGGATGAATATTACATTTTTACATCATCTTCCTTCCAAATCAATCACCCGAGAGCAAAACATTTCCAGCTCCTGATAAAGACATCTTCCAGATGTTTCTAAAGTTATGATTCCAAAATAAAACAGGAAAAGATCCTCCGACAACACAACTTAACACACTCTCGGTTTATTTTAGGATGAAAGGACTGCGGAAAGCAACACAGTTTAATGTGATTCGTTTCCTCAATCAGATTGTTTTAGAAGACGACGGTCAAAACAAAATGAATCAAAAGAAAATGTCCTCATGCTTTCACATGAAGACCAGAAGAGACGTCTTTAACATCCCGTTTAACACTGGAAAAGACACACCTCCCTAAACAAAAACACGTTTATTAAAAACAACATCCTTTTAAACAAATGACATTTTCTTGTATTTTAGATACAAGTTCATCACTTTATTCTATTGAGAATTAGTTTTATCTGGTTTATTAATCTTGTTTTAAATGTTTTGAGGATGTAATTAAATGATGTTTAAGTGACTGATGATGTCATGCAGAAGAGAAACTGAGCTTTTCATAGAAAACTGTGCAGCTTATGAGAATACAATAGGAGGCTTTGGATCGGTCACATAAGTTAAGATCCTACATAAAACATGTTAATAAAGACAGATCATCACACTGATTGAGTTTAGAAATAACACAAATGAGAAAAAACCCACCATATTAAAACACAAACACATTTTCTCAGCGTGAGAAGTGAAATGATGTAAAAAGCAGGTGATGTTAAGTGATGAACACTAACATGTCACAATCTAGTTCCCTCACTAGTGAACGCTCGCTCATAATAAACACCACAGGAAGAAGAGAAACAAAGTTCCTGACGATATCCGAGCCGTCTTTTCTCTCTCTTTTGGTCACGCATGCTTAACCTTGTGCCGCTGTTTGCATATTAATGCATGAAGATATTAAAGAGGTCTGCTCACACACAAACCCAAACATTAACTATGAAACCACAAACTGTGTTGTGAAACACACCTGCATATCTTAAGATCTAGAAGCAGAACAAAGTGAAATGTTATTGATATTTAACTAGAATAAAGTGATTGTACGTGACCAAAACCATATGCAAGTATACAAAGTCTGACCACAACTTAGTACTAAAAAGATTAAAGAAGTATTTTCTAAACTATTGAAACAAATGTTCTATTATTTAGATGGTTTGATATAAACATACTGACCGTTTGCTCATCTTAACTAACAGGCACAGTGAGATTTCTGCCACAACAGATAGTAATAGACACGTAACGTCACCTTAAATCCAAGGATTTAACTGCACCGTGATGCATTTCAGATTGAAATGATGCTTTATAATACAGATTGTTAGTCCTGCATCAACTACAGTTATATCCTGAAATGTGTTTATTCAGAAGAAAACTGAATGTTTAACTTCTAGCATCACTGAAACACAAGACTAATGCCACTGGGACATCAGCTTTGATTTCTTTCTCACATCATACAATCTATCCTCCTTGACAGTTAAGGTCCTGTGATCCTTTTAAACATGATACAGCTCAGATGATAAAACACAAGCAACCGTCTGATTCTGCACTTATCAAATAAACGTTATGTCACTGTGAGAAACGCTCAGGGTTTCACTTTAGATCCATCAGCAAATATACACTGTAAAATAAAATGACATTTAGGCATTTAGTCATTTAGCTGAAGCTTTTATCCAAAGCGACTTACAAATATTAGGAGACAATGAAGCAACAATAGTACTTTCCTACGTTTACAATGTTTTACAGTGTTCGATCAGTAATTCTCATGTGTGTGTGTTTATGTGTTAAACACGGGTATAAATCCTGCATCTGTCCCCATGAGTTCATGTCTTTTCAATACCGTCTTTGTAGATAACAGTGATAAGAGTAAAAACAAACAAACAAACAGGTACACAATGGAAATGATGTGTCAAAATCTTGCGAACTCTTTTCCTGGAAAAAGAAGATCGAAAAGCACAAACAGCATGAGAATTTATTTAGAAAACAATGAGACGGGATTAATCGCATAACCAGCAAAACTGCTTTCTCCAGTTAAAATCTCAAGCTGGAGAGTTTTCTTGCCAGCACAAGTCCACACATGTTTCTGAAGACACTGGTCTGAATGAAACGGTAAGAACTTCAAGACAAGAGCTCAGATGCTGTGTGGTCCAAAAGATGATGATAGACGAGACTAATGAAAGTCAATGAGTGAAGAGGTACATCTGACACGCCAAATATATAAAACTGACTTCAATGTGACATGATGACTAAAACTTCTCAGTAATTCTACTGTCAGATGGGCTGAAGGTGCAGTATGACATCAATCTAACATATAGACTGATATATTTTCTATATGATAAAGATCTGTTTTTCTGTCTGTCCTACTGTAACCTGATTTAGTCTTCCCTCCTCCGTGTAGACATAAGAATACAAACAATAATAAAGCTGATAAATAAGAAAGGCAAATATTAATCATTAGTGTTACCTGCAAAAATCACTGTACAAACACAGTACAGTAGAATACAGTAGAATACAGTATAGTACAGTAGAATACAGTATAGTACAGTAGTATGGTACAGTATAGTACAGTAGAATACAGTAGTATGGTACAGTATAGTACAGTAGAATACAGTAGTATGGTGTGGTGTATTATGGTGTGACGAGCAGATTTGTTGGCGTGCACGCGCCGAAACTTTAAACGCCTTAATGTCACATTCATTTTCTCCCGCGAAATGTAACATTTAAACTTTTTATATTGTAACGACAATCAAACAGCGCGATAGTATTTAACCTTTTACAAATGAATCACTAGAAATAAAGTTTCTTTTCTTCTTTTCTCCTCAGTACTTTACCTTTAATCCGACACAAAACACCACGGCACGGATTAATCCTTGAAATGCATTCGTTGTTTGCGTTACCTGCATGATCTCCAGACGCGCTGCAGTGAATATCTGTACAGATGCAGAACTATCGGACAGTCCGGAGGAAAGTTGAATCTTCTCGTGCGCGTGCCACGCGTTTACTCAAACGTCGCGTGTCGCGGTAATTACACGCAATAAACACTCAAATCAGCGCGTGACTGATAACTGACAACAACTTTCTCCTGTGAACTACACGAGCAGTAAGAGATCTGATGTGCTCCTGCAGTCTGAATCTCACACACACAGTCGGGAATCAAACTTACTTTTCTCTCGCCTGGCTGTCGGACGGCACGTTGGGACTCTTGCCTTTGGCGTACATGCTTCCAGAGAGCCGCGACTGTCACGCACCTGTCAACCCATCACAGCCTCCCCGGACACAACCCCGTCACCATGGCGACTGCACGAGCGAGGCCTCTCATTGGACGGAGCGCGAAGAGGGAACGCCCATTTCGTTGGGTAACTACCGTGAGTGACACATACTCGGCCCCGCCCCGACGGAAACACAACCCCTTTCTTATCTCTACAGCACTGTGACACACACACACACACACACACACACACGGAGGGGAATTTGAAACCGCACTGAGAGGGATTTTAAACAACTGGCTGTTCCTCTTCGAAGCCTTCACCCCCTCCGCTGTCACTGGACACATTTAAAGTGATACGGCACATTTTACACTTTATTTACTAATTCATTTCAAATGAATGTCTACAGCACTTTTCATAATTCTGCATTCCTGCAGCACACATGTTAGCAGTGGAGACACGTGATTTTATGCAGCATTCATGGTACATTTAGCCATTTGGCAGACCAAAGCCACTAAAAGTGTATTGTACTATAGATTATTCGTTTATTAAACTAGGGAATAAACTCATGACCAACGCCATACTCGAACCCCTGAGCTACAGGAACAATATTATAAAGTACACAACAATAATAGCATACAATGTAATTAGCATTAAGCTTCTATAGGAATGTGACTGACACTAAGTGTGTTTAATACATGTCAACCACACATATATGATCAGGTATTGTAAATGTAAACCACACATATATGATCAGGTATTGTAAATGTAAACCACACATATATGATCAGGTATTGTAAATGTAAACCATACATTTAAAGAATTAACATGTAATCATTCATTCAATTTAGTTATTTAATCTTCTACAGCTAATAGAAATACACTTCATGATGCTATAGAACTGTTTAATCCACAGAATCTATTGCACAAATGCTGTTTTACGGCAGAATAAGGTTCTTTAGATTATAAAGCTTCTTCTTTAACATCACCTTTATTTTTAAGGGTGCACCCTAATGAAG
This sequence comes from Beaufortia kweichowensis, assembly GCA_019155185.1. Lineage (NCBI taxonomy): Eukaryota > Metazoa > Chordata > Actinopteri > Cypriniformes > Gastromyzontidae > Beaufortia > Beaufortia kweichowensis. The sequence continues at coordinate 269,488 of CM032815.1, forward strand.
TGTCACAAGCACTATCGAGGGGACAAAATAACTCTTAAATAAAGTGTTTCATCACTATGTGTTTTAATGACCAGCTCTTAAATGCATTTAATAATAAAATATGTTTTTGCAACTAGCTCATAAAATCACATGTATTCATTGTACAGCATGCTTTATGAAATAAACAATGTTAAAGATCGTGTAAATAATAAAACAGTTAAACCTGCTGAATGAATAGGTGTATAATGTTTTAAGAAAGATCTACACAATGTGAGCAGATTAAACACGCTGTGTTGTAGTTTTCGTTAGAAACTTGTGTTTGTGTTTCAGATCCTCTCTGTCCTCTAATGTCTGCGCTCGGGCATCAGCGGGCGGCTTGAAACCGTCTGCGCTGAATAACGTTGGCTGTTCCGTTTCACCCCCTCCGAACCGAAGGATCCCGGAAGTAGCCGAGTGGGACGATCACGGTAAGATAGAGGAGCTTGCCGCGCTTTTGTGTGTCAGATTCGAGTCGTGCCTGCGACACTGAAACAGAGTGTGTAGAAGCTAACACAATGTCTTCCTGTTAGCACAGTAACATTACTGTTCTTTACTCTGTTGTCTTCGAGCTGGACGCAGTTCTGTAACGCTGATCAGCAGTTGTGTGTTTCCCTCAAACACACTGAAGAAACTTCACATATGACTCATAAAGTTCAGATAGTTGTCGTCATAGTTCACGGTGAACAGAACTCAAACTCAGGTGACACTCAATGATCTTTACTTTCATATTATGGGAAGTCAGAATTGAAGTTAAAATACGTCATAACATCATATACAGAGACACATATGACGTCACTAGGGCAGCTGTCTAAAATGCTGCGCTAAAAAAATACAAATAAAAAATGCTGCTCGACCAATAAAATGATTTGGGGGCGGGGCTACGGTCAACTGACCAACCTCTGATGTCATCAGAATAAAACTTTATTGCTATAAGAGAAATGATTTTGTTTTGGACTGAATAATGCTTCACTTTTATATTTGGGTTGTCAATATAGTTTTGTCATATTTAATAAAATTATTGTGTGTTTTTGAGATTTCCACAAATGGAACTGTAAAATGTAAAAATATATATATATATATATGTAGAAAACCAAAAAGTCTAAGTGTCTTTTATTGGAAAGAATCACTGGATTCTTTAAAACAAAGACACAGACAGTAAAGATCCACTTAGCGACTGACCGTTTCCTCTATAGAGTCTCTGTTCTGCTCCAGGATCCTGATGTTATGATTATTGATTATTATTGATGTTATGATTATTGATTATTATTGATGTTATGATTATTGATTATTATTGATGTTATGATTATTGATTATTATTGATGTTATGATTATTGATTATTATTGATGTTATGATTATTGATTATTATTGATGTTATGATTATTGATTATTATTGATGTTATGATTATTGATTATTATTGATGTTATGATTATTGATTATTATTGATGTTATGATTATTGATTATTATTGATGTTATGATTATTGATTATTATTGATGTTATGATTATTGATTATTATTGATGTTATGATTATTGATTATTATTGATGTTATGATTATTGATTATTATTGATGTTATGATTATTGATTATTATTAATGTTATGATTATTGATTATTATTGATGTTATGATTATTGATTATTATTAATGTTATGATTATTGATTATTATTGATGTTATGATTATTGATTATTATTGATGTTATGATGGAATTTGATTTGGGCAAGTAAAAGCAAATCTGTGTAGATCTGTCAATCAGCCTTAAACTGTCATAATGAAGTTCTTCATCTCCACAGATGGAAGCTGAGAGACATTCTGCATCCTGTTATCTAGATGAAAAGACCTTCAGACTTTGCTGCAAAGTCTTTCTTCAACATTCTGAGATCATTCAGGACGGCTGGAGCTGGGAACAGATTAAGGTGAAGACATGTCCAGATCACCCTAACTTAAACCTCTTTAATAATATCTTCATTCATGACAGATAGTGAATGTGGATATTTTATCTTACTTTTAGTTTTGTTTTTCTGTAACTCTCAATATTTTCATTGATTATTGTCAGTGATTTACAATAGAAAATGTAAAAGCATACATTAAAGATAGTAAAACCATGATATCTAACTATACAACTGAAATACTGTATCATCTTTTTGCATTACAGTCATGAGAATAATGTAATAATATGAAACTGTTACTGCTCTTTAAGAGGTCATATGATGTGTTTTCTTTTCTCTTTAGTGTGTTATGTGTCTGTTTGTGCATCTATAAGATCTGCAGATTTACAAAGTCTCAAAGAGATATTTTGTTGTGAATGTTAAGGCTCAGCCATGACGTCCTGAAACACCTCGTTCAAACACGGCCCACATTTCTACATCAGTATGTGGTGGTAAAGTTTCCAAATCACCCAAATGTATAAGCAAAGAAAGAAGGCGTACCTTTAGTCTCGCTGTCCATCACCGCTGTGTTTTTATGATAATATAATAAGGGGCGTAACATTTATTTGGGCCAATCACAATGCACTGGTCATGATGATGTGCTGTGTAAACATCAACATGTTTCAGAAAGGCAGGGCCGAGAGGAGCAACAATAATCAATAAAGACTTTTATGAACCTAAAAACACATTGCATTAAACCAAATAATGTACAGAATCATATGGCCCCTTTAAAATAGTTTTTCTAAGCAAAATATACCTTTATATTTTTGAGTTGAATTTGGACTAGATTCATCCATACGTCATGATTCAGGTTAAAGGTAATCTGGTCTTTGTTTCAGGGTTCTGATGAAGGCTTCATGAGGAAGACTGTCCTCATCCCCGTCAGATCAAGCCGGTTCTCTGATCAACATGTGTGTTCTGTTCCAGCAGATATCACAGAACCTCTGACAGAACAAGATCAGGTGAATATTCGTCACTCACTGTTAGTATATGGCTCAGATCATGTGGTTTGTTGAAGGGACCTGTGCTGGTGGTTTTCTAAGCTGTCAGATTTACTGTTTTCACCTGGTGGACAATAAAAATCTCTTTGACTTGCATTAAAATGTTATTCTATTGAATGTGACCTGTAAGGAAACCCCAGAACACATTAACAACCACACAGCGATGACCTGACACCCCAGAATCACATTTACAATGTCATATTTGAATGTTTGTCAGATCCACTTACTACATAATGAAGTGTCACTCCAGTGTACACTTTTAAGTGTATTGACTGTGAAGTGAGGTGGTTTTTGTGTAGGGTGGCTCAGTTCATTCATAAATGGGCAACCAAAAACGAGCGCTGACTTACTGTAAGTGTTTCCCACATACTGAATCAATTACCTGAAGGAAACACTTAAGTAAGTCCTACACTTTACAAGCATGCTGAGTTTAGTTCTGGAAAAACTAGCTAATGTTTTATGTGATTGTTAAGATGTTTGTGCACACGTTTCTTTTGCTCTGCAAAGATGGGAGAAATATTAAAATCTGATCATGATGGGTTTTAAAGAGAGTTTTCTTGACATTATTTGTGCATGCTGCTGTATGATCTCCATCAGACTTTGAGGTTTGTTTTGTTCTCTGTACTCTCAGCTCATTTCATTAGAAAACCCTTCCGGCTGATTGCAGATGACTTTACATTCAGCTCACACACAGGCACTAGAGAAGAGTCGACACCTTCTCCTGTTTTATTCTGCCATGTTTCTGTGTCTGAACGCTGGCGGTCACTGATGAGTAATGCTAGAATACAAAGCAGAATATCTCCCAAACAAGTCAAGACAAAAACATCTTATTATGGATATCTTTGGCACAATATGATGCAAAGTTGAGTTGTTTATGATTGCCAGTGAGAAACTCACTGTATTCATTACATGATGTGTACTTTCACTTTAAAGGTGGATTCATTCAGCAGTCGTTTTATAGAAAACCTTGGCATAATTGGATTTTATGGATTATTGATGAAATCCTGCAGAATAGTCTTTGACCATCATCAATGTGTTTTGTTTACTGCTCAACCTTCTGCGGTCTTCATTCGTGCCACAGCACACGATATAAAGGAGCGTTTAGAGAACTTGACCTTGGTAAAGACTCTTGAGCAGCATGCAGTAGCTTGCACACCATAAGAAAGCCCCTTTCTCCATTGTTCTGGAAAGACGTTTCCAAAAAGATCTGTGGAAGATTAGGGAAGTCACGACTGCTTTTTCTTTTTTGTGGCATCCTGTTTTGAGTGAAATTCTTTTAGGCGATGAATACATGCCTCACTCAACAAAACTCCATCAGGGTTAACCCTGTCAATGCCAGACCACTTTAATATTAGGCTTTGTCTTAGTCTTACAAATATAGATGTCCTTCTCATTTGTGTCTGTGTGTAGGCAGAATAGTAAATGAGAAGTCAGAAGAAGAAAGTTTGTATATGTCTTTCAAGCTTTTAAACATTTCATTCACAAGAAAAAACCGAACTCATTAAATGGATAGGAAACAGTATCGCTTAAATGCTGCAGTAGTAAATCAGTTTGTCTATAAAGGTCGTCCCAAATCACGCACTGACTATGAATCCTACTATCTAATCTGTGGTATTTTGTTCATTTGTTCTCTCTATCCTTTTTAAACCTGATCAGCCTATTTCTAATCTTATCCTATCAAAAGGCCTTGAACCGCTCGATCAGATGATAGTCAAACTTCTGTGTAACGGTCTTTAAGAGAGACTTCCAGACTGGCTTTTAATTTGAATGTTAAGAATCTAAATGTTAGTATTCAGGTGAGTTAAGGGAACATGTTCTGCTCGGCTCGGCCACTATTGATCTTTCATTTAAATGGGCAGATAGAAAGTGTATGGTTGAGCTCACGGCTCTCAGCATCATTCATCTGTGACGTTCAACAGGTGTCATAGTTTAGCCATCTCACCGTCACATCTTTTCACCATCACATTGCTTTTGGCTGGTTATAGATGTAGAAATAGATGTTGGAAACACATTTTGAAACACACTTGACCTTCTGACAGGTTTTAAACGAGTATGTGTGCGTCAGCTGAACTAATGCGCAGTTTTGATTCCTGTCACAGTGTAACGTGTGTAATTTCATGTGTTTTCTGCTTGTGTAATGTCATAACAGCATTATATTAAAACAAGAATAAGAGATGTTTTATCTGTGAATGGCTGTAGAAAGCCTGACATGATTGTTTAGGAAGTGAAACAGTAGTAGTGTGTCTATCAAGACTGTGCTTGTATGACAGAGATTATATCTTACACACATGAAGAGTCTGTGGTTGTCTATATATATATATCTGATATTTGACCATCATCCAATCAGATCTGAACATGAGATCAGGTTGTTTTATGTTGTTAAATCTATGGTGGATGTGGATGTTGGGTTCATCTTTATGACGTGTCTGAGCATGTGCCATTGATTAGATATGATGTGATATCAGCTCATGTGTAGAGATGAAGAAGATTCAGAAATAAAACCCTCCAGACCTGTATGTTTTCTGTTGAACACAAGAGGAGATATTCTGATGGTTTGAAATGTGTTGAGGAATTAAAGCAGCTATAACTTCCAAATCTCTTATATTTTGACTTAAACTCGGTGTCTCAAGACTTGTACTAAACTTGGATAAAGAGGACAAAAGAGTGACTAAATGTATATTTGTGGTTGCAGTAATGTCTGTAAATAGACGTTTGTCATGCATTACCTCTCAGTTTCTCTTGTTTTTCAGGCAGATGTGGAGGATGAAACGGCTGGACTGGAGGCAGTATGTGAAAGTCACGCTGTTCTGCGTTATGAATATCACGTTCTGTATTCCTGCAGTTATCAGATCCCTGTTCTGTATTTCAGAGCCTCCACATTAGGTACACAAAATTGTGTTATTAGACCGCCGGTGGTGTTTATGTGCCGTCTGTTATCAGTGCGTGTGTTTCAGAACACTTCTGCTCTTGGTTTATATGCACTTAAGGAACAGACTCAACATTTACACTGAGATCTACAATGAAGAAGTTAAGGACAGCTATGTGTAAACATTGTGGGAAGTTTGTAAATGTGCATAAGCAAGAAGAACTGATTTTAAAGATTTAAACTCTTTGGACTGATGAACATGATTGTGTCTCTCAGATGGAAGATCCGTGTCTCTTGAAGAAGTGTGGAGCAACGTTCATCCAAACTACAGACAGAGATTACGTCAGGGACCGTGGGACACACTGACTCAACAGGTCATACATGTGTCTGTGTGTCAGAGGTCATCTAGATCTCAATCACAGATGGGATCATTAGATTACATTTATTCATGAAGCTAATGTCTTTATCAAAAGTCACTTTTAAATGAAATATTTAACATTTAGTCTTAAAATATATTTCTACGATGGCAAAAGTTTAGTTACTAAGTGTTATTTAAAGGCATTTCATTTAAATGTGTTGCCAAAATACTGAAAATTGTTGTTGTTTTCTGCGTCCTGCAATATCAGTATTGAAACAATGTTATGTGAAGAAACCAGAAGAGATCGTCTGGTTGTCATGGTTCTCGAGCAGGATTATTACTGAGAGAAGTCTGTCTCAGTGAACGTGTGTGATCATTAAAACCACCAGCATCAGCTTAAAGAGATGCAGAGAGAGAGAGAGAGAGAGAGAGAGAGAGAGAGAGAGAGACAGAGAGAGAGAGAGAGAGAGAGAGAGAGAGAGAGAGAGAGAGAGAGAGAGAGAGAGAGAGAGAGAGAGAGAGACACAGAGAGAGAGAGAGACAGAGAGAGAGAGAGAGAGAGAGAGAGAGAGAGAGAGAGAGAGAGAGAGACACACAAAGAGAGTAATAGAGAGATGCAGAGGAGGCTAAAGTCGGTGGCGTTGTTGTCAATCTGCAGTGCTGCTGTAGAGAGAGAGAGAGAGAGAGAGAGAGAAATGTTGAGGAAGAGGGTTGTGAGATGCTGGAGAGATGGATGGAACACTGCAGAATGTGACGCAGGTAAACATAAGTGACTCACATCAGGACCGTACCAATAGTGACGCCAGTTCTCTCTCTCTCTCTCTCTCTCTCTCTCTCTCTCTCTCTGTCTCTCTCTCTCTCTCTCTCTCTCTCTCTCTCTCTCTCTCTCTCTCTCTCTCTCTCTCTCTCTCTCTCTGTCTCTCTCTCTCCCTCTCCCTCTCCTTAGATCCATTTTCCACTTCATGTGTTTTTGTCTCTTGTCTTCTTTCCTCAAGTTTATAAACTCAAATATTTGTCTCGTAGATTAAAGCAAGTGTCTTTTTCTTCAGATGATCATTCATTAGCTCTTGTGTAAATGTTGTGTAAATACTAAGCAGACAGTGATGGTGTGTGTTATTATGACTGAATCTCTCTCAAACCAGATCAACAACACCATGTGTCACACAACAGATTTTCTTGGGTCTTGAAAGTGTCTCATTATTTTCTTTTTCATTTATCTAAAGCTTTGAGCTGGTGGTGTGAGCGGTTAAAATGGAAAAGCACATGTTGTGGTACTGGTTTAATGTCTCTGTTAAAGTGTGTGACAGTGAGAATCTGTTCCTAATAAAAATGAGGTCAGGATTGACATTAACTGTGTGTGTATGTGTGTAGGAACATCCTTTACTGGGCCAGCCTTTCTTCACGCTTCATCCGTGTCACACTGAAGACTTTATGAAACCTGCTCTGGTTCTGGCACAAGCTGAACACAAGTGAGTCCTGATACACAACATTAACAGCAGTTATTTTTATTTAATTTCACTATGATTTCAATCTTTGACATGACCTTAATCAGACAATATTAAAGAGATCAATGTTCTGTACATTATGATGAATGATTATTATATAGAAAACAGAAAATCACCAGCAATGACTTTGGCTGGGTTTTCACAGACTGGGTCACATCATCAAGAAGATTTCAGCTTTAGCTTGTGCTTACAGTTATGCATTTGAGAGACGCTTTCATCCAAAGTGATTTGCAGTGTATTATACTAGAACATTTATTCTGAATATGTGCAATCCCTGAAATCAAACCCATGACCTTGATGTTGCTAGCGCTATGATCTTATACCACACATGTGTTTACAGTTATGCATTTATAATGATCTCAGGTTATAAACACACATCACATGTGATGATGACTCAAGAATATCAAGATATGTAACTGCAGTGTTACTCAATCTTCATCATCTTGTTTGTTTTTAGGAAGGTGAATTATATTGTGACGTGGTTGAGTGTTGTTGGACCTGTTGTTGGTCTGGATGTTCCTCTGAGTTACAGCACGGCCGTGTCTCCTCCGGACTAAAGGTCTCACTGTACAGTAAACACACTACTGAGGGCTCATATAACACCTGTAAATACAGCCGTCTAACAATGACTCTTTGCCATTGTAGTTTTTCTCTATAATGAAAGTGTGTGTGTTTGTGTGTGCGTGCGTGTTCAGGTGTGTGTGTGTGTGTGTGTGCGCGTGCGTGTTCAGTGTGTGTGTGTGTGTGTGTGTGTGTGTTCAGGTGTGTGTGTGTGCTATAGCGATGCGTGTGGTGTGTGTGTGTGTGTGTGTGTGTGTGTGTGTGTATGTGTGTGTGTTTGTGTGTGCGCGTGCGTGTTCAGGTGTGTGTGTGTGTGTGTGTGTGTGTGTGTTCAGGTGTGTGTGTGTGTGTGTGTGTGTGTGTGTGTGTGTGTGTGTGTGTGTGTGTGTGTTGCAGTGTTTTTAGGTTTGTGTAGATTGACTCTGGCTGCTTGAGTATTGAGTAAAGCTGCATTTGGTCTATTTGAGGTATTTCTATGAGTCTGAACTGAAAGTGAGATTTGAATCTTTTGCAGTTTTTGGACCGATGGAGTAAATACTCTGGTGTCGGTGTGTTGTGTCAGTCTGAATTGAGGCTGTGGAGTGATCAGAAGTACTGAGTCAGCGTGTGTAAATGGGGCAAGTGTGTCTCTGGAGACTCTATCTGTGTTGGGAAGGAGGTCAGACTCATACCCGGAGCATCTCGCCGCTCTAATGGATGAGAGAGAGGAAATGTTACCTGCATTATAAACAGCTATTCTTCAAGAAATAGAACATGTGACGTCATGGACCAGAACACAAAAACACTGTCAAAGTACAACAACCTGTGTGTTATATTCAGTTGAAATATAATAGCTTGTGTAAGTAACAGTAAATCTACCACCAGTCCTCATTCACTCTCACTGTATGTCATAAAACATCATTCAGAGATGAAATAACATCTTCACAAGCCTGATGACAGACTGGATTATTATTTGATGTGATGGATGTGTTGAGGATGTGATGTAGTGCTTATGACAGATCTCAGTGCTGTTATTATGTGGTGTGTGTGTGTGTGTGTGTCTGCTGACATCTGCTGGACACTGTGTGATGATGTCATGGACATGATGAAACACAAGAGGGCGATATTGCCATTAGCATCTATTACAGACACCTAAACTACACTACAGAAACTATTCATTGCATGAGGTCACCAAACATCTGACTAAGTGACATTTCTTTTAAATAAATATAGCACAAGCTCCAAAACCTTCAGCAGAACACCTGTGTGAACATGACACAAACTGACTTCATACATACACTAACATGTCGTTTGGTCTGAGAAAAGCTCTAACGTCATGGATTTGTAAATGCCAACTGGTTTTGTAATGATTTTAATATATTTCAGATGTGTTTTATTTCTCTAAATCCTGCTGTATTTGTTGTTCTTGACGGGTTAGATTATGTGAAATACTGCATTCAAAGATTTATAGTGAATTGTAGCTGGCATACAGAATCTATACAGCAGACATCATCATCATCATCATCATCATCATCATCATCATTCCTGCAGAGTTTAATCAAACACACCTGAAGAAGCTGAAGACATGACAGACAGGTGTGTCAGAGTTAAACTCTGCAGGACAGTCAATCTATCCGTCCGTCTGTCAGATACATTTAGAAAAAGTAATGTTGTACATTGAGCAGATGTTTTAAAAGCAACATAATCATGAGAATATTTACCATTGTGTCAATCATATTTACTGTGTGTAGCTGAAGAAAAACTCTACTGTCATCATCTAACTGTGGTACTGTTTTGTATTGTAACAGGTTATTATTAGATTTTTTCTGGTGATGTTTAATTTGTTTCATCAGTAATGTGCATTCAGATATCATCTCATCTTCAAGCGTGATGGAATCTGGATGATGATAAAACTGTGTTTGGTGTGTTCAGATAGACGAGAGCGAGATCAGTGTTCAGTTGAAGATCTGTTTGTGTACGTGTGTACAGGTTTAGTTTATTTATCATTAAATAAAAGCTTTTCTAGAGTCTGAACACTTCAGCATCAGTGTAGACTTATAAATGTGTGACGTGACAGATCGGATCAATTTACAGTCATATATCAAAGCATTACATGACATTAAAGTGTGTTTTTTAAACAGAAGAGATGTAAATATCTCCTCTGAGACACGAGTACAGAAGCTCAGCTACTGAGAGGAAAAACATCATTTAAACATCAGTGTTTACAAGATTACATTTGTGCCAATATCTAATAAACACAAACTGAAACACATGGTGGTTTATTCTGAGCTGTTGATG